>OX395140.1:50473244-50483244 GCA_947686815.1 Podarcis lilfordi | reverse complement strand
CGTTTTGGGCTGTCCGTCAAAGAGCAGGACCGGGAGCTGGGCGCCGGGTGCGAAATCCTTCAGGACGTCGGGGGACCTGGGAAAAGGGGGAGGAAGTGGGGAGGAAGTGTGGGACCCCCGACTTCCTTCCTTCCTTCCTTCCTTCCCTCCTTCCTTCCTTCCTTCCTGACTTCCTTCATTCCTTCCTTCCTTCCTTCCTTCCTTCCTTCCTTCCTTCCTTCCTTCCTTCCCTCCTTCCTCCTCCTCCTTCCTCCTCTTCCTCCCTTCCTCCCTCCTCCTCCTCCTTCCTTCCTTCCCTCCTTCCTCCTTTCCTTCCTTCCTTCCTCCTCCTTCCTCCTCCTCCTCCTTCCTTCCTTCCTTCCTTCCTCCTTCCTTCTTTCTCCCTCCCTCCTCCTCCTCCTTCCTTCCTTCCTTCCTTCTTCCTTCCTTCCTCTCTCCTCCTTCCTCCCTCCTCCTCCTTCCTTCCTTCCTCCTCCTCCTCCCTCCCTCCTTCCTTCCTTCCTTCCTCCTCCTTCCTCCTCCTCCTTCCTCCTCCCTCCTCTCTCCTTCCTCCCTCCTCTCCTTCCTTCCTTCCTCCTCCTTCCTTCTCATTCCTCCTTCCTTCCTCCTCCTTCCTCCTTCCTCCTCCTTCCTCCTCCTTCCTTCCTTCCTTCCTTCCTTCCTTCCTTCCCTCCTTCCTCCTTCCCTCCTTCCTCCTTCCCTCTCTCCTTCCTCGCTCCCTCCCTCCCTTCCTCCCTCCTTCCTTCCTCCTTCCCTTCCTCCCTCCCTTCTCTCCTTCCTTCCTTCCTTCCTTCCTCCCTTCTTCCTTCCTCCCTCCTTCCTTCCTCCCTCCTTCCCTCCTTCCCTCTCTCCTTCCTTCCTTCCTTCCTTCCTACCTCCTGGCATCCACGGTGGTCAAGGTGAATGGGACTCCTTTGAGTAGGAGGACCATAAAGATCCGTTGGCACGAAGGGCAGGATCCGACGCTCTCGCCGTCCTCGCTGGCCTAGAGAGGAAGGAAGGAGGGAAGGAAGAAGGGAAGAGGGAGGGAAGGAAGGAGGGAGGGAGGGAAGGAGGGAGGGAAGGAGGGAAGGAAGGAAGGAAGGAAGGAAGGAAGGAAGGAAGGAGGGAAGGAAATGAAGAGAAGGAAGGAAAGAAGGAAGGAAGGAAGGAAGGAAGGAAGGAAGGAAAAGGAGGGAGGGCGGAAGGAGGGAGGGAGGGAGGGCGGAAGGAAGGAAGGAAGGAAGGGAGGGAGGAGGGAAGAAGGGAGGAAAGGAGGGAAGAAGGAAGGAAGTAAGGAAGGAAGGAGGGAAGAAGGAAGGAGGAAGGAAGGGGAGGGAGGGAGGAGGGAAGGAAGGAAAGAAGGATGAAGGAGGGAAGGAAGGAAGGAGGGAAGGAAGGAAGGAAGGAAGGAAATGATGGGAAGGAAGGAGGGAAGGAAGTAAGGAAGGATAGAAGGAAGAAAGGAAGAGGAAGGAAGGAGGGAAGGAAGTAAGGAAGGAAGGAAGGAAGAAAGGAAGAGGAAGGAAGGAGGGAGGGAAGGAAGGAAGGAAGGAAGGAAGGAAGGAAGGAAGGAGGGGGGAGAGGGAGAGAGAGACGGAAGGAAGGAAGGAAGGAAGGAGGGAAGAAGGGAGGAAAGGAGGGAAGAAGGAAGGAAGGAAGGAAGGAAGAGGAAGGAAGGAGGGAAGGAAGGAAATAAGGAAGGAAGGAAGGAAGGAAGGGGAGGGAGGAAGGAAGGAGGGAGGGAGGGAGGGAGGGAGGGAGGAGGGAAGGAAGGAAGGAAGGAAGGAAGGAAGGAAGGAAGGAAGGAAGGAAATGATGAGAAGGAAGGAGGGAAGGAAGGAAGGAGGAGGGAGGGAGGGAAGGAGGGAGGGAGGGAAGGAGGAGGGAGGGAGGGAAGGAGGGAGGGAAGGAGGAAGGAAGGAACGAAGGGAAGGGAGGGAGGGAGGGAGGAAGGAAGGAAGGAAGGAAGGAGAGAGGGAAGGGAGGGAGGAGGGAAGGAAGGAAGGAGGAGGGAGGGAGGGAGGGAAGGAAGGAAGGAAGGAGGGGGGGAAGGAAGGAGGAAGGACGGGGAGGGAGGAAGGAAGGAGGGAGAGGGAGAGAGGAAGGAAGGAGGGAGAGGGAGAGAGGGAAGGAAGGAAGGAAGGAAGGAAGGAGGGAGGGAAGAAGGGAGGGAAGGAAGGAAGGAAGGAAGGAAGGAAGGAAGAAGGAGGGAAGAAGGAAGGAAAGGAGGAAGTAAGGAAGGAAGGAGGGAAGGAAGGAGGAAGGAAGGAAGGGGAGGGAGGGAGGGACGAGGGAAGGAAGGAAGGAGGAGGGAGGGAGGGAGGGAGGGAAGGAAGGAAGGAAGGAGGGAGGGAAGGAAGGAGGAAGGACGGGGAGGGAGGAAGGAAGGAGGGAGAGGGAGAGAGAAGGAAGGAAGGAAGGAAGGAAGGAAGGAAGGAAGGAAGGAGGGAAGAAGGGAGGGAAGGAAGGAAGGAAGGAAGGAAGGAAGGAAGGAAGAAGGAGGGAAGAAGGAAGGAAAGGAGGAAGTAAGGAAGGAAGGAGGGAAGGAAGGAGGAAGGAAGGAAGGGGAGGGAGGGAGGGAGGAGGGAAGAAGGAGGGAAGAAGGAAGGAAAGGAGGAAGTAAGAAAGGAAGAAGGAAGGAGGAAGGAAGGAAGGGGAGGGAGGAAGGAAGGAGGGAAGAGGAAGGAAGGAGGGAAGGAAGGAAGGAAGGAGGGAAGAAGGGAAGGAAGGAGGAGGGAGGGAGGGAAGGAGGGAAGGAAGGAAGAAAGGAAGGAAGGAAGGAAGAAGGGCAGAGGAAGGAAGGAAGGAAGGAAGGAAGGAAGGAAGGAAGGGGGGAGAGGGAGAGAGAGAAGGAAGGAAGGAAGGAAAGAGGGAAGAAGGGAGGAAAGGAGGGAAGAAGGAAGGAAGTAAGGAAGGAAGGAAGGAGGGAAGAAGGAAGGAAAGAAGGATGAAGGAGGGAAGGAAGGAAGGAAGGAAGGAAGGAAGGAAGGAAGGAAGGAAATGATGAGAAGGAATGAGGGAAGGAAGGAAGGAAGGAAGGAAGGAAGGAAGGAGGGAGGGAAATACTATATTTACTATATTTACTATCCTATCCTATCCTATATTTACTATACTATATTAACTATACTATACTATACATTTACTTTACTATTCTATATTTACTACACTACACTACACTATCTTATATCTTTACTTTACCATACCATACCATTCTATACCATACTATATATACTATATTTACTATCCTATCCTATCCTATATTTACTATCCTATCCTATCCTATATTTACTATACTATACTAAGTATACTATACTATACTATACTATAGTATACTGTACTGTAATTACTTACTTACTTACTATACTATACTATCTTATCTTATCTTTACTTTCCGATACTATATTATATTTACTATCCTATCCTATCATATATTTACTAGACTATACTAACTATACTATAGTATACTAACTACTATACTATACTATACTATACTATACTATACTATACTTACTTTACTTTACTATCTTATCTTATCTTATCTTATCTTATCTTTACTATACTATATTATATTTATTATCCTATCCTATATTTACTATCTTATCTTATCTTATCTTATCTTATCTTATCTTATTTACTTTACTTATTTACTTTACTTTACTTTTTTACTTTACTTTATACTTTACTTTACTCTTTACTCTTTACTTTACTTTTACTTTACTTTTTACTTTACTTTTACTTTACTTTATACTTTACTTTACTCTTTACTTTACTTTATACTTTACTTTACTGTACTCTTTACTTTACTTTTTCTTTACTTTATACTTTACTTTTTCTTTACTTTATACTTTACTCTTTACTTTACTTTACTCTTTACTGTACTCTTTACTGTACTCTTTACTTTACTTGTTACTTTACTCTTTACTTTACTCTTTACTTTACTCTTTACTTTACTCTTTTTACTTTACTTTTTACTTTACTTTTTACTTTACTTTACTTTAAACTTCACTTTACTCTTTACTTTACTTTTTACTTTACTTTTTACTTTACTCTTTACTTTACACTTCACTTTACTCTTTACTTTACTCTTTACTGTACTCTTTACTTTACTTGTTACTTTACTCTTTACTTTACTCTTTACTTTACTCTTTACTTTACTCTTTTTACTTTACTTTTTACTTTACTTTTTACTTTACTTTACTTTAAACTTCACTTTACTCTTTACTTTTTACTTTACTTTTTACTTTACTCTTTACTTTACACTTCACTTTACTCTTTACTTTACTTTTTACTTTACTCTTTACTTTACTTGTTACTTTACTCTTTACTTTACTCTTTACTTTACTTTTACTTTACTCTACTTCCCTTTCCTTTCTATCTCACCTTCACAAAGAGCTGGATCCTCGAACTCTCCGCCATCCTGCCCGGCAACCAGGAAGCGAATCGGCAGCCGGTCGGACCTGCGTTCGAATCTCTTTCCCAGAGGCCAACCCAGCCCTGCAAAAGTTGCACCGGCCACATTCCTCCTGTGCAATTTTACACGCCCTTGCAAAACTGGTTATTTTCGACGTTTGCAAACTTCCTGGTGTTTGCAAAAATGCAATCATTTTAAGTTCGAAAACGCAATCATAATAAGTTTTGCAAATGCAATAAATTCCATTGCATCCTCCTTGCTTATTTTTTTTGGCAAAGTTTGCAAATGCAATAATAATAAGTTTGCAAATGCAATAATTCCCATTGCATCCTCCTTGCTTTTTTTTTGGCAAAGTTTGCAAATGCAATAATAACAAGTTTGCGAATGCAATAATTTCCATTGCATCCTCCTTGCTTTTTTTTTTTGGCAAAGTTTGCAAATGCAATAATCTTGCAAATGCAATCATTTTAACTTTGCAAATGCAATCATAATAAGTTTGCAAATGCAATAATTTCCATTGCATCCTCCTTGCTTTTTTTTTTTTTTTGCAAAGTTTGCAAATGCAATCATAATAAGTTTGCAAATGCAATAATTTCCATTGCATCCTCCTTGCTTTTTTTGTTGCAAAGTTTGCAAATGCAATAATTTCCATTGCATCCTCCTTGCTTATTTTTTTTGGCAAAGTTTGCAAATGCAATAATAATAAGTTTGCAAATGCAATAATTCCCATTGCATCCTCCTTGCTTTTTTTTGTTGGAAAGTTTGCAAATGCAATAATTTTGCAAATCAAATAATTTCCATTGCATCCTCCTTGCTTTTTTTTTTGGGGCAAAGTTTGCAAATGCAACAATTTCCATTGCATCTTCCTTGCTTTTTTTTTGCAAAGTTTGCAAATGCAATAATTTCCATTGCATCTCTCTTGCTTTTTTTTGCAAAGTTTGCAAATGCAATAATTTTGCAAATCCAATAATTTCCATTGCATCCTCCTTGCTTTTTTTTTGCAAAGTTTGCAAATGCAATCATAATAAGTTTGCAAATGCAATAATTTCCATTGCATCTTCCTTGCTTTTTTTTTTTTGGCAAAGTTTGCAAATGCAATAATTTTGCAAATCCAATAATTTCCATTGCATCTTCCTTGCTTTTTTTTTTGGCAAGGTTTGCAAACTTCCTGGTGTTTGCAAAAAAAAAGCAATTGAAATTATTGCATGCCTTTTGCAAATCCGGTTCCTTCTCTGCATTGGCAAACTTACAAAAAGCAATGAAGATGCAATTGATATTATTGCATTCCCAAACTTATTATGATTGCATTTGCAAAGTTAAAATGATTGCATTTGCAAAATTATTGCATTTGCAAACTGCAAAAAAAAAGCAAGGAAGATGCAATGGAAATTATAGCATTTGCAAAATTATTGCATTTGCAAACTTTGCAACAAAAAGCAAGGAAGAGGCAATTGAAATAATTGCATTTGCAAACTTTGCAAAAAAAGCTATGAAAATGCTATTGAAATTATTGCATTTGCAAACTTATTATGATTGCATTTGCAAACTTTGCAACAAACAGCAAGGAAGATGCAATTGAAATAATTGCATTTGCAAACTTATGATTATTGCATTTGCAAACTTATGATTATTGCATTTGCAAACAGAAAATTATTGCATTTGCCAAATTATTGCATTCTCCAAATGATTGCATTGGCAAACTTATTTCTATTGCATTTGCAAACTTATTTTTATTGCATTTGGAAACTGAAAATTATTGCATTTGCCAAATTGTTGCATTCTCCAAATTATTGCATTTGCAAACTTATTTTTATTGCATATGCAAACTTATTTTTATTGCATTTGCAAACTGAAAATTATTGCATTTGCAAACTGAAAATTATTGCATTTGCCAAATGATTGCATATGCAAACTTTGCCACAAACAGCAAGGAAGATGCAATGGAAATAATTGCAATTGCAAACTTATTTTTATTGCATTTGCAAACTTATGTTTATTGCATTTGCAAACTTATTTCTATTGCATTTGCAAACTGAAAATTATTGCATTTGCCAAATTATTGTCTTTGCCAAATTATTGCATTTGCAAACTTTCCAACAAACAGCGAGGAAGATGCAATGGAAATAATTGCATTTGCCAACTTCTTGAAGACGGCCTGTCACTCACCGTCATAGGCGGGGTCTCGCCGACGCGGGAAAGCGGTCCGGGTCGCTCATTGGACGAACCACCTGTCACTCACCGTCATAGGCGGGCCTCCCCTTCCCTTTTAACGCCGACAAAAAGCATTCCGCCCGTTGATAGGCCAGCGCGGCTGTCACTCACCGTCATAGGCGGGCCTCCCCTCCCGCTTGAGACGAAATAGAAGCTTCCCGCTCTCTCATTGGCCTAAATGTCTGTCACTCACCGTCATAGGCGGGGTCTCGCCGACGCGGGAAAGCGGTCCGGGCCGCTCATTGGACGGACGACCTGTCACTCACCGTCATAGGCGGGCCTCCCCTTCCCGCCTAAGACGAAAAAGAAGCTTCCCGTCCTCTCATTGGCCTAACGGCCTGTCACTCACCGTCATAGGCGGGGTCTCGCGACGCGGGAAAGCAGTCCGGGTCGCTCATTGGACGAACCACCTGTCACTCACCGTCATAGGCGGGCCTCCCCTTCCCTTTTAACGACGACAAAAAGCATCCCGCCCTCTCATTGGACGAACGACCTGTCACTCACCGTCATAGGCGGGCCTCCCCTTCCCGCCTAAGACGAAAAAGAAGCTTCCCGTCCTCTCATTGGCCTAACGGCCTGTCACTCACCGTCATAGGCGGGGTCTCGCGACGCGGGAAAGCAGTCCGGGTCGCTCATTGGACGAGCCACCTGTCACTCACCGTCATAGGCGGGCCTCCCTTTCCCGCTTCAGACGAAAAAGAAGCTTCCCGCCCTCTCATTGGCCTAACGGCCTGTCATTCACCGTCATAGGCGGGCCTCCCCTTCCCTTTTCACGACGACAAAAAGCATCCCGCCCTCTCATTGGACGAACGACCTGTCACTCACCGTCATAGGCGGGCCTCCCCTTCCCGCTTCAGACGAAAAAGAAGCTTCCCGCCCTCTCATTGGACGAACGGCCTGTCACTCACCGTCATAGGCGGGGTCTCGCCCGTGAGGGAAAGCAGTCCGGGTCGCTCATTGGACGGACGACCTGTCACTCACCGTCATAGGCGGGCCTCCCCTTCCCGCCTAAGACGAAAAAGAAGCTTCCCGTCCTCTCATTGGCCTAACGGCCTGTCACTCACCGTCATAGGCGGGCCTCCCCTTCCCTTTTCACGACGAAAAGAGCTTCCCGCCCGTTCATAGGCAGAACGGGCTGTCACTGCGGAGGGCGGGACTCTCCCCTGAGGGGAAGCTGTCCGGCTCGCTCATAGGCCAGCGCGGCTGTCATTCAACCTCATAGGCGGGCCTCACCGTCCAGCAAGAAGAATCCCGCCCGCTCATAGGCAGAACGGGTTGTCACTCAACGTCGCAGGCGGGCCCTGCTTCCCCTTGAACAAGCATCCCGCCCCTTCATAGGCCAAACGGGCTGTCAGTCAGAGTGGGGCGGAGTCTCTCGGACGCGGGAAGGCAGTCCGGCCCTCTCATAGCCCGAACCGCCTGTCACTCAACGTCATAGGCGGCCTTCCCTTCCCGCTATCGACGACGTAAAGCATCCCCGCCCGTTCATAGGCCGAAAGGCCTGTCACTCAACATCGGACGGGGCTTCGCCCATGAGGGACAGCCGTCCCGCCCTCTCATAGGCCGAACAGCCTGTCACTCAGCGTGGGGCGGGGCTTCGTCGCTGTGGGGAAACAATCCCGCCCGCTCATAGGCCAAGCGGCCTGCCAGGGAAAGCAGTACGGCCCGCTCATAGGTCGAACAGCCTGTCACTCCGCGTGGGGCGGGGTTTCTCCGACGCGGGAAACCCGTCCCGCCCGCCTATAGGTCAAACGGCCTTGAATCGGCAAGCAGCCCGCCCTGTCATAGGCCAAACGCCTTGTCACTCCACCTCGTAGGCGGGCCTCGGCTTGCCGCCGCGCCCTCTCATAGGCCCGCGGGCCCGTCCCTCCGCCTCCCGCCCGCCTCCGCCCGCTTCTGATTGGCTGTCGCCTAGGAAACGCGGCCTAGTCCTTTCTCCGGCCCTTTCCGAAGCCTGGGCCTGGCATAGAATCGCCTGTAGGCCAAACGGCCTTGAATTGTCTAGAACGCCAAGCGGCCCGCCCGTTCATTGGCCCAACGCTCTGTCACTCCACGTCGTAGGCGGGCCCTCACAAGCATCCCGCCCCGTTCATAGGCCAAACGGCCTGTCAGTCAGAGTGGGGCGGGGTCTCTCAGACGCGGGAAAGCAGTCCGGCCCTCTCATAGGCCCTCCGGCCCGTCCCTCCGCCTCCCGCCCGCCCCCGCCCGCTTCTCATTGGCTGTCGCCTAGGAAACGCGGCCTAGTCCTTCCTCGGCCCTTTCCGAAGCCTGCGCCTGGCATTGAATTGGCTCGAACGCCAAGCGGCCCGCCTTCTCATTGGCCAAACCCCTTGTCACTCCACGTCGTAGGCGGGCCTTGCCTGCCGCCGCGCCTTCTCATAGGCCCTCCGGCCCGTCCCTCCGCCTCCCGCCCGCCCCCGCCCGCTTCTCATTGGCCGTCGCCTAGGAAACGCGGCCTAGTCCTTCCTCGGCCCGTTTTCGAAGCCTGGGCCTGGCATGGAGTCGCAGCGGCTCCGCGGGGCGGCGTTGGCGGCGCTGCGGGCCAGCGGGAAAGGGCGGCTGCGCTACGGGCCGGAGCGGAGCGGCGAGCTGGGAGAGGTCGGGGGAATTTTGGGATGGAATGGAATGGGGAGGGTAATCGATAGGATTGATTGGGAATCGATCGAGAGCCTCCCGCCCCTCCCCCCTCGGGGAATGGGAAGGAAGGAAGGAAGGGAGGGGCTGGTTCTGCCTATTAGTATTATTGTGATTATTATTAGTATTATTATGGGAAGACCCTAGTTGGTTTCTGTTATTATTATTATTAGTATTAATATTAGTATTGTTATTATTATTTCTTAGGGATGACCCAGGAGCTGGTTGGTTTCTGTTGTTGTTATTATTATTATTAGTAGTAGTATTGTTGTTGTTATTAGTAGTAGTATTATTATTTCTTAGGGAAGACCCTAGTTGGTTTGTGTTGTTATTATTATTATTAGTATTAGTATTAGTATTAGTATTGTTATTATTATCAGTATTATTTAGGGAGGACCCAGGAGCTGGTTGGTTTCTGTTATTATTATTATTATTATTAGTATTAGTATTAGTATTGTTGTTGTTATTATTATTATTATTTCTTAGGGAGGACCCTAGTTGGTTTCTGTTATTATTATTATTATTATTATTATTATTATTATTTCTTAGGGAGGACCCTAGTTGGTTTCTGTTATTAGTATTAGTATTAGTATTGTTGTTGTTGTTATTATTATTATTTCTTAGGGAGGACCCTAGTTGGTTTCTATCATCATCATCATTATTATTATTATTAGTGTTAGTATTGTTGTTATTATTATTATTATTATTTCTTAGGGAGGGTCCTCCCTAAGAAATAATAATCATAATAATAACAACAACTAC
>OX395140.1:50413244-50470744 GCA_947686815.1 Podarcis lilfordi | reverse complement strand
GTTTCTGTTGTTATTATTATTATTATTATTATTATGGGAAGACCCTATTTGGTTTCTGTTATTATTATTATTATTATTATTATTATGGGAAGACCCTATTTGGTTTCTGTTATTATTATTATTATTATTATTATGGGAAGACCCTATTTGGTTTCTGTTATTATTATTATTATTATTATTATTATTATTATTTAGGGAAGACCCAGGAGCTTGTTGGTTTCTGTTGTTATTATTATTATTATGATTATTATTATTATTATTATAACCTCCCGTCTATTCCATACTTCAAATTAATATTACTTATTGCCAATACACTTTTTTTTTCATAATTAAACTTATTCTCATTAAATCTAATTTCTTATATCTACCTTGCAACTATTACTGAAGTTCCTCGAATGCTGCAACAGAATTTAAACTATCTTTATTTTTCAGATATTCTTTCAAAACCTCCCATTTAGAAACAAATTCCTCTTTTGATTTATTCTTCATTTTCTCTGATAAACCATCTAATTCAGCATATTCTGTCAGCTTTCGGATCCAATCTTTTCTTTTCTTTTCTTTTCTTATATTATTCTTTTATTATATTTTAATTATATTATTATAATTATATTGTAATTATAGTATTATATATATATAATTAGTATATTTTATTATATTATTATATTCTTCTTTTATTATATTTTAATTCTATTATTATATTATTATAATTATATTGTAATTATATTATTAAATAGATATAATTAATGTATTTTATTATATTATTATATTCTTCTTTTATTATATTTTAATTATATTATTATATTATTATAATTATATTGTAATTATATTATTAAATATATATAATTAAAATATTTTATTATATTCTTCTTTTATTATATTTTAATTATAATATTAATTATATTATTATAATTATATTGTAATTGCATTATTAAATATATATAATTAATATATTTTATTCTCTTATTATATTATTCTCTTATTATATTATTATATAAATCTTTTCTACTATTCAAGATCCAATCTTGAAGACTAATATGATTCTTAATTCCCCTGCCCCCTTCTCGCCCCCAGGACATCTTGGAAGCCCACCGCTCCCCCCCCCTTGCTCTCCCCCCAGGCGGGATGGATCCTGGGCCGGATCGACCAATCCCCTCGCCAGGAGGAGGCGGCGCCGGAAGGCTCGGCCCGGGGGGAGGCCGCCCTCCCCGAAGCCCCGCCCCCCGAAGGGTCGCCGGGCCGAGGCCCCGCCCCCCGGGCGGAAGGGGCGGAGGTCGCGCAGGTAGGGACCCCCTGTGGCCGTGGGGGGTGGGGGGTGGGGTGTCCTGGTTTCCTATCCTATCCTAGCCTTCGATCCTATCATATCCTGCTATCCTATGCTTGTCTCCTATCCTATCCTTTTCTCCTATCCTATCCTTCTCTCCTATCCTATCCTTGTCTTCTATCCTTGTCTCCTATCCTATCCTCCTATCCTATCCTATCCTCCTATCCTATCCTTTTCTCCTATCCTATCCTATCCTTTTCTCCTATCCTTTCCTTGTCTCCTATCCTATCCTATCTTCCTATCCTCGTCTCCTATCCTATCCTATCCTATCCTATCCTACCCTTCTATCCTCCTATCCTATCCTTATTTCCTACCCTATCCTATCCTCCTATCCTATCCCATCTTCCTCTCCTCTCCTCCTATCCTATCCTCGTCTCCTATCCTATCCTAGCCTAGCCTAGCCAATCCTATCCTACCCTTCTATCCTCCTATCCTCCTATCCAATCCTTATTTCCTACCCTATCCTATCTTCCTATCCTATCCTCCTATCCTATCCTCGTCTCCTATCCTATCCTATCCTACTATCCTATCCTATCTTCCTCTCCTCTCCTCCTATCCTATCCTATCCTATCCTACCCTTCTATCCTCCTATCCTGTCCTTATTTCCTACCCTATCCTATCCTCCTATCCTATCCTATCTTCCTATCCTATCCTCCTATCCTATCCTTATTTCCTACCCTATCCTATCCTCGTCTCCTATCCTATCTTCCTATCCTATACTATCTTCCTCTCCTCTCCTCCTATCCTATCCTCGTCTCCTATCCTATCCTATCCTACCCTTCTATCCTCCTATCCTATCCTTATTTCCTACCCTATCCTATCCTCCTATCATATCCTATCTTCCTATCCTATTCTCCTATCCTTGTCTCCTATCCTACCCTTGTCTCCTATAATATCCTATCCTTCTGTCCAATTGTATCCTATCCTATCCTATTCTCTTATCCTATCTTTGTCTCCTATCCTATCCTATCCTATTCGCCTATCCTTGTTTCCTTTCCTATCCTATCCTATCCTTCTGCCTATTGTATTGTATCCTATCCTACCCTTGTCTCCTATAATATCCTATCCTTCTGTCCTATCATTCTGTCCAATTGTATCCTATCCTCCTATCCTATCCTTGTTTCCTATCCTATCCTTCTCTCCTATCCTATCCTATCCTTCTGCCTATTGTTTCGTATTGTATCCTATCCTACCCTTGTCTCCTATTCTATCCTATCCTTCTCTCCAATCGAATCCTATCCTATCCTTGTTTCCTATCATATCATATCCTATCCTTCAATCGTATCCTATCCTCCTATCCTATTATTGTCTCGTATCCTTGTTTCCTATCCTACCCTCCAATCCTATCCTATTCTTCAATCGTATCCTATCCTCCTATCCTCTCCTTACTTCCTATCCTATCTCTGTCTTGTTGTATCCTATCCTATCCTTCTCTCCAATTGTATCCTATCCTCGTATCCTATCCTTCTGTCCTATCTTATCTGTGTCTCCTATCCTATCCTTCTATCCTATCCTTGTCTCCTTGTCTCCTATCCTACCCTCCTATCCTATCCTTGTTTCCTACCCTATCCTATTCTCCTATCCTATCCTATCCTCTCCTCTCTTCCTTTCCTATCCTATTCTCCTATCCTATCCTCTCCTCTCTTCCTTTCCTATGCTATTCTCCTATCCTATCCTATCCTATCCTTCTGTCCTATCTTATCCTTGTCTCCTATCCTATCCTCCTATCCTATCCTTGTTTCCTACCCTATCCTATTCTCCTATCCTATACTTCTATCCTATCCTTGTTTCCTATCCTACCCTACCCTATCCTTGTCTCCTTGTTTCCTATCCTACCCTCCTATCCTATCCTTTTATCCTATCCTATCCTTGTTTCCTATCCTATCCTCTCCTCTCCTCTCCTCCTATCCTATCCTTGTCTCCTATCCTACCCTTGTCTCCTATCCTATCCTATTCTATCCTATCCTTCTCTCCAATCGTATCCTATCCTATCCTTGTTTCCTATCATACCATATCCTATCCTTCAATCGTATCCTATCCTCCTATCCTATTATTGTCTCGTATCCTTGTCTCCTATCCTATCCTTCTATCCTATCCTTGTCTCCTTGTTTCCTATCCTACCCTCCTATCCTATCCTATCCTGCTATCCCATCCTCGTTTCCTACCCTATCCTATTCTCCTATCCTATCCTATCCTTCTGTCCTATCTTATCCTTTTATCCTATCCTTGTTTCCTATCCTTGTTTCCTATCCTATCCTATCCTATTGTATCCTATCCTCCTATCCTATCCTTGTCTCCTATCCTATCCTTGTTTGCTGCCCTATCCTATCCTTGTTTCCTATCCTATCCTTCTGTCCTGTCCTATCCTATCCTTGTTTCCTATCCTCTCCTCCTATCCTATCCTTGTTTCCTATCCTATCCTATCCTATCCTATTCTCCTATCCTATCCTTCTGTCCTATCCTATCCTTGTCTCCTATCCTATCCTCCTATCCTATCCTTGTCTCCTATCCTATCCTATCCTATCCTATCCTATCCTATCCTCCTATCCTATCCTTGTTTCCTATCCTATCCTCCTATCCTATCCTTGTTTCCTATCCTATCCTATCCTATCCTATCCTATCCTCCTATCCTATCCTTGTCTCCTATCCTATCCTTGTTTCCTATCCTTGTCTCCTATCCTACCCTCCTGTCAATCAAACCCCTGCCCCGTATCCTGAGTCTCAATACTCGATCCCGGATCCACCGCCCTCCTCTCACCCGATCCCTCTCTCTTGATCCCTCAGCGCCCCGAGAAGCGGAGGGATCCGCCCAGCGCCCCGGAAGCGCCCGCCCCCAAGGGCCCCGGGATCGAGGGGATCCTGCGCCTCTACGACCGGATCCGGGCGGCCGAGGGCGAGGTGAGTGGATCTCCCGGGATCTGGGGATCTCGCGGGGGAGGAAGGGCGGGAGGAGGTGGAGAGGGGGAGCTTGGGGTTCCTCAAAAGATCACCACCAGATCACCAAAGATCTCCGGGTGTTGCTGGGGAGGAAGGGTGGGAGGAGGTCCGCCAAAGATCTGGGGATCTTGCGGGGGAGGAAGGGCGGGAGGAGCGGGAGATCCGCCAAAGATCTGGAGATCTTGCGGGGGAGGAAGGGTGGAAGGAGGTGGAGATCCAGGAAGATCTGGAGATGTTTGGAGGATGGACCTCAAAAGATCTGCAGATCTTCCTGGTGAGGAACGGTTGAAGGATCTGGAGATCCAGGAAGATCTGGAGATGGTTTGAGGATGGTTCTCCAAAGATCTCCAGATCCTCCAAGAGATCCTCAAGAAGAAGACCTGGGGATCTTTGGAGGATCCCTAAACATCTCCAAATCTTCCTCTTGAGGATCTCTTGGAGGATCTGGAGATCTTGGGGGGGTCATCCTTAAACGTCTCCAGATCTTCCTCTTGAGGATCTCTTGCAGGTTTTGGAGATCTTTGGAGGATCCCTAAACATCTCCAGATCTTGAGGATCTCTTGGAGGATCCGGAGATCCCATATCCTCCAGCTCTTCTCCCCTGGGTTCCTCAACCTGTCTTCCCCTCGGTCCTCCTGCAGGAGGAGGCAGGGCGCCGCCAGGAGATCTTGAGGATCTCTTGGAGGATCTGGAGATCCCAGATCCTCCAGGTGGATCCCGGGTTCCCCAACCTGTCTTCTCCTCGGTCCTCCTCCAGGAGGAGCTGGGGTGCTGCCAGGAGACCTTGAGGATCTCTTGGAGGATCTGGAGATCTTGGATCCCCAAACATCTCCAGATCTTGAAGATCTCTTGAAGGATCTGGAGCTCTTTGGAGGATCCCCAAACATTTCCAGATCTTCCTCTTGAGGATGTCTTGAAGGTCCTGGAGATCTTGGATCCCAGATCCTGCAGGTCTTCTCCACCGGTGGCCCCGAGTTCGACATGTCTCCAGATCTTCCTCTTGAGGATCTCTTGGAGGATCTGGAGATCTTTGGAGGATCCCTAAACATCTCCAGATCTTCCTCTTGAGGATCTCTTGGAGGATCTGGAGATCCTCCAAACATCTCCAGATCAACCTCTTGAGGAACCCTTGGAGGATCTGGAGATCTTGGAGGATCCTCCATCTCCAGAACTTGAGGGTCTGGAGATCCCGGATCCCAGATCCTCCAGGTCTTCTCCACCGGTGGCCCCGAGTTCGACAACATGTCTCCAGTTCTTCCTCTTGAGGATCTCTTGGGGGATCTGGAGATCTTTGGAGGATCCCTAAACATCTCCAGATCTTCCTCTTGAGGATCTCTTGGAGGATCTGGAGAGCCTCCAAACATCTCCAGATCTTCCTCTTGAGGAACCCTTGAAGGATCTGGAGATCTTTGGAGGATCCTCCATCTCCAGAACTTGAGGGTCTGGAGATCCCGGATCCCAGATCCTCCAGGTCTTCTCCGCCGGTGGCCCCGGGTTCGACACCATGTCCAGATCTTCCTCGTGAGGATCTCTTGGAGGATCTGGAGACCTTTGGAGGATCCCTAAACATCTCCAGCTCTTCCTCTTGAGGATCTCTTGGAGGATCTGGAGATCCTCCAAACATCTCCAGATCCCCCTCTTGAGGAACCCTTGGAGGATCTGGAGATCTCTGGAGGATCCACAAACATCTCCAGATCTTCCTTTTGAGGAACACCTGGAGATCCCGGGCCCCGGATCCTCCAGCTCATCTTCCTCTTGAGGAGCTCTTGGAGGATCTGAATATCTTTGGAGGATCCCTAAACATCTCCAGCTCTTCCTCTTGAGGATCTCTTGGAGGATCGGGAGATCCTCCAAACATCTCCAGATCCCCCTCTTGAGGAACCCTTGGAGGATCTGGAGATCTCTGGAGGATCCACGAACATCTCCAGATCTTCCTTTTGAGGAACACCTGGAGATCCTGGGTCCCAGATCCTCCAGCTCCTCTTCCTCTTGACGAGCTCTTGGAGGATCTGGAGATCCCACCGGGTTCCCAAAGCTAGTCTTCCCCTCGGTCCTCCTCCTCCTCCTCCAGGAGGATCTGCGCCGCCGCCAGGAGATCCAGGATCTGGCCAGCCGGGCGGCCTATGGACAATCCTGGGAGCTGCTGAAGCGCTTTGACGAGATGAGAGAGCTGAAGTCCCACCAGGAGTGGCAGGATCTCCGGCAGGAAGTGGAGAGGAGGTGAGACAGGAAGTGGGCGGGGTTTTTCCCCCGGGGGGAAGGGAGGAAAGGAAGGAAGGAAGGAAGGAAAAGGAGGGAGGAAGGAAATGCAAGATGGAAGGAAGGAAGTGAAAAGGAGGGAGGAAGGAAGGAAGGAAGGAATGAAGGAAGGAAGAAAGGAAACAAGAAGGAAGGAAGGAAGGAAGGAAGGAAGGAAGGAAGGAAACACAAGAAGGAAGGAAAGGAAGGAAAGGGAAGAAAGAAGGAAGGAAAGAAGGGAAGAAGGGAAGGAAGGAAGGGGAAGGAAGGAAGGAAGGAGAGAGAGAGATGGATGGAAGGAAGGAAGGAAAGGAAAGAAGGAAGGAAGGAAGGAAGGAAGGAAAAGGAAAGGGAAAAGAAGGGGAGGGAGGGAGGGAGGAAGGAAGGAAATGCAAGACGGACGGACGGAAGGAAGGAAACACAAGAAGGAAGGAAGGAAGGAATGGAAAGAGGGGAGGGAAGGGAGGAAGGAAGGAAGGAAAGGAAGGAAGGAAGGAAGGAAGGAAAGGGAAAAGAAGGAAGGGGAGGGAGGGAGGAAGGGAAGGAAGGAAAGAAGGAAAGAAGGAAGGAAAGAAAAGGAAGGAAGGAAAAACAAGAAGGGAGGAAGGAAGGAATGGAAAGAAGGGAGGGAAGGGAGGAAGGAAGGAAATGCAAGAAGGAAGGAAGGAATGGAAAGAAGGGAGGGAAAGGAGGAAGGAAGGAAGGAAATGCAAGAAGGAAGGAAAGGAAGGAAGGAAGGAAGATAGGAAAGAAGGAAGGAAGGCCTATGGACAACCTTAGGAGCTGCTGAAGCGCTTTGACGAGATGAGGGAGCTGAAGTCCCACCAGGAGTGGCAGGATCTCCGGCAGGAAGTGGAGAGGAGGTGAGACAGGAAGTGGGCGGGGTTTTTTCCCCCGGGGGGAAGGGAGGAAAGGAAGAAGGGAGGAAGGAAGGGATGAAGGAAGGAAGGAAGGAGAAGGAAGGAAGGGAAGAAGGAAGGAAGGAAGGAAGGAGAAGGAAGGAAGGGAAGAAGGAAGGTAGGAAGGAAGGAAGGGAAGAAGGAAGGAAGGAGAAGGAAGGAAGGGAAGAAGGAAGGTAGGAAGGAAGGAAGGAGAAGGAAGGAAGGGAAGAAGGAAGGTAGGAAGGAAGGAAGGGAAGAAGGAAGGAAGGAGAAGGAAGGAAGGGAAGAAGGAAGGAAGGAAGGAAGGAAGGAGAAGGAAGGAAGGGAGGAAGGAAGGAAGGAAAGAAAGAAGTGAAAAGAAGGGAGGGAGGGAAGGAAGGAAGGAATGAAGGAAAGGAAAGAAGGAAGGAAGGAAAAGGAAAGGGAAAAGAAGGGAGGGAGGGAGGAAGGAAATGCAAGACGGAAGGGAAGGAAGGAAGGAGGGAAGGAAGGAGGGAGGGAAGGAAGGAAGGAGAAGGAAGGAAGGGAAGAAGGAAGGAAGGAAGGAGAAGGAAGGAAGGGAAGAAGGAAGGAAGGAGAAGGAAGGAAGGAAGGAGAAGGAAGGAAGGGAAGAAGGAAGGAAGGAAGGAGAAGGAAGGAAGGGAAGAAGGAAGGAAGGAATGCAAAGAAGGAAGTGAAAAGAAGGGAAGGAAGAAAGGAAGGAAGGGAGGAAATGCAAGGCGGAAGGAAAGGAAAGGGAAGAAGGAAGGAAGGAAGGAAGTGAAAAGGGGGGAGGGAGGGAAGGAAGGAAGGAACGAAGGAAAGGAAAGAAGGAAGGAAGGAAAAGGAAAGGAAGGAAACACAAGAAGGAAGGAAGGAAGGAATGGAAAGAAGGGAGGAAGTAAGGAAGGAAGGAAGGAAATGCAAGAAGGAAGGAAGGAAGGAAGGAAGGAAAGAAGGAAGGAAGGCCTATGGACAACCTTAGGAGCTGCTGAAGCGCTTTGACGAGATGAGGGAGCTGAAGTCCCACCAGGAGTGGCAGGATCTCCGACAGGAAGTGGAGAGGAGGTGAGACAGGAAGTGGGCGGGGTTTTTTCCCCTGGGGGGAAGGGAGGGGGGAAAGGAAGAAGGAAGGAAGGAAGGAAGGAAGGAAGGAAGGAAGAAGGAAGGAAGGAAGGAAGGAAGGAAGGAAGGGAAGAAGGAAGGAAGGGGAGGGAGGAAGGGAGGGAGGAAGGAAGGAAATGCAAGACGGACGGAAGGAAGGAAGGGAAGGAAGGAAAGAAAGAAGGAAAGAAGGAAGGAAAGGAAAGGAAGGAAGGAAGGAATGGAAAGAAGGGAGGGAAGGGAGGAAGGAAGGAAGGAAATGCAAGAAGGAAGGAAAGGAAGGAAGGAAGGAAAGAAGGAAGGAAGGAAAAGGAGGGAGGAAGGAAATGCAAGACGGAAGGAGGGAAGGAATGGAAAGAAGGGAGGAAGGAAGGAAATGCAAGAAGGAAGGAAAGGAAGGAAGGAAAGAAGGAAGGAAGGAAGGAATGGAAAGAAGGGAGGGAAGGGAGGAAGGAAGGAAGGAAATGCAAGAAGGAAGGAAACACAAGAAGGAAGGAAGGAAGGAATGGAAAGAAGGGAGGGAAGGGAGGAAGGAAGGGAGGAAATGCAAGAAGGAAGGAAAGAAGGAACGAAGGAAAAGGAGGGAGGAAGGAAATGCAAGACGGAAGGAAGGAAGGAATGGAAAGAAGGGAGGGAAGGAAGGAAGGAAAGAAGGAAGGAAGGAAAAGGAGGGAGGAAGGAAATGCAAGACGGAAGGAAGGAAGGAATGGAAAGAAGGGAGGGAAGGAAAGAAGGAAGGAAGGCCTATGGACAACCTTAGGAGCTGCTGAAGCGCTTTGACGAGATGAGGGAGCTGAAGTCCCACCAGGAGTGGCAGGATCTCCGGAAGGAAGTGAGAGAGGAGGTGAGAGAGAAGAAGTGGGCAGGGCACCTGGGGAAGGGAGGAAAGGAAGAAGGAAGGAAGGGGAAGGAAGGAAAGGAAGAAGGAAGGAAGGAAAGAAGGAAGGAAGGAGAAGGAAGGAAGGAAGGAAGGAGAAGGAAGGAAGGGAAGAAGGAAGGAAGGAAGGAAGGAGAAGGAAGGAGAAGGAAGGAAGGGAAGAAGGAAGGAAGGAAGGAGAAGGAAGGAAGGGAAGAAGGAAGGTAGGAAGGAAGGAAGGAGAAGGGAGGAAGGAAGGAAGGAAAGAAGGAAGTGAAAAGAAGGGAGGGAAGGGAGGAAGGAAGGAAGGAAAGGAGGAAATGCAAGGCGGAAGGAAAGGAAAGGAAGGAAAGGGAGGAAGGAAGGAAGGAAGTGAAAAGGGGGGAGGGAGGGAGGGAAGGAAAGGAAAGGGAAGAAGGAAGGAAGGAAGTGAAAAGGGGGGAGAGAGTGAGGGAAGGAAGGAAGGAACGAAGGAAAGAAGGAAAGGGAAAAGAAGGAAGGGGAGGGAGGAAGGAGGGAAGGAAATGCAAGAAGGAAGGATGGAAGGGAGGGAAGGAAAGGAAGGAAGAAAGGAAGGAAGTGAAAAGAAGGGAGGGAAGGGAGGAAGGAAGGAAGGCCTATGGACAACCTTAGGAGCTGCTGAAGCGCTTTGACGAGATGAGGGAGCTGAAGTCCCACCAGGAGTGGCAGGATCTCCGACAGGAAGTGGAGAGGAGGTGAAACAGGAAGTGGGCGGATTTTTTTCCTGTTGGGGGGAAGGGAGGAAAGGAAGAAGGAAAGAAGGAAGTGAAAAGAAGGGAGGGAGGGAGGAAGTGAAAAGAAGGGAGGGAGGGAAGGAAGGAAAGGAAGGAAGGAAGGAAGGGAAGGAGGAAGTGAAAAGGGAGGGAGGGAGGGAGGAAGGAAGGGAAGGAGGAAGTGAAAAGAAGGGAGGGAGGAAGTGGAGGAAAGGAAGGAAGGAAGGGAAGGAGGAAGTGAAGGGAGGGAGGGAGGGAAGGGAGGAAGGAAGGAAGGAAGGGGAAGGAAGGAAGGAAGTGAAAAGAAGGGAAGGGGAAGGAAGGAAGGAAGGAATGGAAAGAAGGGAGGGAAGGAAGGAAGGAAGGAAGGAAATGCAAGAAGGAAGGAAAGAGAAGGAAGGAAGGGAAGGGAGGAAGGAAGGAAGGAAGGAAATGCAAGAAGGAAGGAAAGGAAGGAAGGAAGGAAGGAAGGAAGGAAAGAAGGAAGTAAAAAGAAGGGAAGGAAGAAAGGAAGGAAGGGAGGAAATGCAAGGCGGAAGGAAAGGAAAGGAAGGAAAGGGAAGAAGGAAGAAAGGAAGTGAAAAGGGGGAGGGAGGGAAGGAAGGAAGGAACGAAGGAAGGAAGGAAGGAAAAGGAAAGGGAAAAGAAGGAAGCGGAGGGAGGGAGGGAGGGAGGAAGGGAAGGAAGGAAAGAAGGAAGGAAAGGAAAGGAAGGAAGGAAGGAAACACAAGAAGGAAGGAAGGAAGGAAGGAAGGAAGGAATGGAAAGGGAGGGAAGGTAGGAAGGAAGGAAGGAATGGAAAGAAGGGAGGGAAGGGAGGAAGGAAGGAAATGCAAGAAGGAAGGAAAGGAAGGAAGGAAGGAAGGAAGGAAGGCAGGCAGGCCTATGGACAATCCTGGGAGCTGCTGAAGCGCTTTGACGAGATGAGGGAGCTGAAGTCCCACCAGGAGTGGCAGGATCTCCGGCAGGAAGTGGAGAGGAGGTGAGACAGGAAGCGGAGGGGCTTACTCGGGAAGGGAGGAAAGGAAGAAGGGAGGAAGGAAGGGATGAAGGAAGGAAGGAAGGAAGGAAGGAAGGAAGGAAGGAAGTGAAAAGAAGGGAAGGGGAAGGAAGGGATGAAGGAAGGAAGGGAGGAAGGAGAAGGAAGGGAAGAAAGAAGGAAGGAAGGAAGGGAAGAAGGAAGGAAGGAAGGAAGGAAGGAAGGAAGGAAGGAAAGAATGGAAAGAAGGAAGTGAAAAGAAGGGAGGAAAGGGAGGGAGGAAGGAAGGAAGGAAAGGAAGGAAGGAAGGAAGGAAGGAAGGAAGGAAGGAAGGAAAAGGAAAAGGAAAGGGAAAAGAAGGAAGGGGAGGGAGGGAGGAAGGAAGGAAAGAAAAAAGGAAGGAAGGAAAGGAAAGGAAGGGAGGAAGGAAGGAAGGAAGGAAGGAAAAGGAGGGAGGAAGGAAGGAAGGAATGGAAAGAAGGGAGGGAAGGAAGGAAGGAAGGAAGGAAATGCAAGAAGGAAGGAAGGAAGGAAGGAAGGAAAGAAGGAAGGAAGGCCTATCGAAAGACAAAGCATCTGCTGAAGCGCTAAGTCGAGATGAGGGAGCTGAAGTCCCACCAGGAGTGGCAGGATCTCCGGCAGGAAGTGGAGAGGAGGTGAGACAGGAAGTGGGTGGGGTTTTTTCCTGTTGGGGGGAAGGGAGGAAAGGAAGGGGAAGGAAGGAAGTGAAAAGAAGGGAGGGAGGGAAGGAAGGAAAGGAAGGAAGGAAGGAAGGAAGGAAGGAGGGATGAAGGAGGGAAGGAAGGAAGGAAGGGAAGGAGGAAGTGAAGGGAGGGAGGGAGGGAAGGGAGGAAGGAAGGGAAGGAGGAAGTGAAAAGAAGGGAGGGAGGGAGGAAGGAAGGAAAGGAAGGAAGGGAAGGAGGAAGTGAAAAGAAGGAAGGGAGGAAGTGGAGGAAAGGAAGGAAGGAAGGGAAGGGAAGGAGGAAGTGAAGGGAGGGAAGGGGAAGGAAGGGATGAAGGAAGGAAGGAGAAGGAAGGAAGGGAAGAAGGAAGGAAGGAAGGAAGGAGAAGGAAGGAAGGGAAGAAGGAAGGAAGGAGAAGGAAGAAGGAAGGAAGGAAGGAAGGAAGGAAGGAAGGGAAATGGAAATGAAAAGAAGGGAAGGGGAAGGAAGGGATGAAGGAAGGAAGGAAGGAAGGAAGGAGAAGGAAGGAAGGGAAGAAGGAAGGAAGGAGAAGGAATGAAGGGAAGAAGGAAGGAAGGAAGAAAGGAATGCAAAGAAGGAAGTGAAAAGAAGGGAGGGAAGGAAGGAAATGCAAGAAGGAAAGAAGGAAGGGAAAGGGAAGAAGGAAGGAAGGAATGAAAAGGGGGGAGGGAAGGAAGGAAGGAACGAAGGAAAGGAAGGAAGGAAGGAAGGAAAAGGAAAGGGAAAAGAAGGAAGGGGAGGAAGGGAGGAAGGGAAGGAAGGAAATAAAGAAGGAAAGAAGGAAGGAAAGGAAAGGAAGGAAGGAAGGAAATGCAAGGAGGAAGGAAGGAAGGAATGGAAAGAAGGGAGGGAAGGGAGGAAGGAAGGAAGGAAATGCAAGAAGGAAGGAAAGGAAGGAAGGAAGGAAGGAAGGCCTATGGACAACCTTAGGAGCTGCTGAAGCGCTTTGACGAGATGAGGGAGCTGAAGTCCCACCAGGAGTGGCAGGATCTCCGGCAGGAAGTGGAGAGGAGGTGAGACAGGAAGTGGGCGGGTTTTTTTCATGTTGGGGGGAAGGGAGGAAAGGAAGAAGGAAGGAAGGGGAAGGAAGGAAAGAAAGAAGGGAAGGAAGGAAGGAAGGAAGGAAGGAGAAGGAAAGGGAAAAGAAGGAAGGGGAAGGAGGAAGGAAAGGAAAGGAAGGAAGAAAGGAAGGAAAAGGAGGGAGGAAGGAAATGCAAGACGGAAGGAAGGAAGTGAAAAGAAGGGAGGGAGGGAAGGAACGAAGGAACGAAGGAAAGGAAAGAAGGAAGGAAGGAAATGAAAAGGGAAAGGAAGGAAGGAGGGAGGGAGGAAGGAAGGAAATGCAAGACGGAAGGAAGGAAGGAAGGAAGGAAAGAAAGAAGGAAAGAAGGAAGGAAGGAATGGAAAGAAGAGGGAAGGGGGAAGGAAGGGAGGAAATGCAAGAAGGAAGGAAGGAAGGAAGGAAAAGGAGGGAGGAAGGAAATGCAAGACGAAAGGAAGGAAGGAATGGATAGAAGGGAGGGAAGGAAGGAAAGAAGGAAAGAAGGAAGGGAAGGAAAGGAAGGAAGGAAGGAAACACAAGAAGGAAGGAAGGAATGGAAAGAAGGGAGGAAGGAAGGAATGGAAAGAAGGGAGGGAAGGGAGGAAGAAAGGGAGGAAATGCAAGAAGGAAGGAAAGGAAGGAAGGAAGGAAACACAAGAAGGAAGGAAGGAAGGAATGGAAAGAAGGAAGGAAGGAAGGAAGGAAGGAAAGAAGGAAGGGAAAGGAAGGAAGGAAGGAGAAGCAAGGAAGGAAGGAGAAGGAAGGAAGGGAAGAAGGAAGGAAGGAAGGAGAAGGAAGGAAGGAATGAAGGGAAGAAGGAAGGAAGGAAGGAAGGAATGGAAAGAAGGAAGTGAAAAGAAGGGAAGGAAGAAAGGAAGGGAGGAAATGCAAGGCGGAAGGAAAGGAAAGGAAGGAAAGGGAAGAAGGAAGGAAGGAAGTGAAAAGGGGGGAGGGAGGGAGGGAAGGAAGGAAGGAAGGAAGGAAAAGAAGGAAAGGGAAGAAGGAAGGAAGGAAGTGAAAAGGGGGGAGGGAGTGAGGGAAGGAAGGAACGAAGGAAAGAAGGAAGGAAAAGGAAAGGGAAAAGAAGGAAGGAGGGAGGGAGGGAGGGAGGAAGGAAGGGAAAGGAAAGAAGGAAGGAAGGAAGGAAGGAAGGAAGGAAGAAAAGCAGGGATGAAGGAAGGAGGGAAGGAAATGCAGGCAGGAAGGAAGGAAGGAATGAAGGAAGGAAGGAAGGAAGGAAAGAAATGCAGGCAGGAAGGAAGGAAGGAAGGAAGGGAGGAAATGCAAGAAGGAAGGAAAGAAGGAAGGAAGGAAATGCCGCCGCTTCCTCTTCCTGCTTCCTCCTTTCGGCTGCGAGGGAGATCTCTTCCCGCAAGCCGGAAACGAGATTCCGCATATCCAGGAGGGCCTGGTCGGCGGAAGTGAGGTCGGCGGGATCAGGGAATCCTCTCTGGGGAAGGAAGGATGGAAGGAGGAAGTGAAAAGAAGGGAGGGAAGGGAGGAAGGAAGTGAAAAGAAGGAAGGGAAGGGAAGAAGAAAGGACAGGAAGGGAAGGAAGGAAAGAAGTAATGGAAAGAAGGAAGTGAAAAGAAGGGAGGGAAGGAAGGAAAGAAATGCAAGAAGGAAAGAAGGAAGGGAAAGGAAAGGAGGGAAGGAAATGCAAGAAGGAAGGAAAGAAATTCAAGAAGAAAGGAAGGGAAACGAAAACAAGGAAAGGGAAGAAGGAAGGGGAGGGAGGGAGGGAGCTAGGAAGGAAGGAAGGAAGGAAAGGAAAAGGGAAGAAGGAAGGGAAGGGGAAGGAAGGGATGAAGGAAGGAAGTGAGAAGAAGGGAGGGAGGAAGGAAGGAAGGAAGGAAGGAAATGCAAGGCGGAAGGAAAGGAAAAGGAAAGGGAAAAGAAGGAAGGGGAGGGAGGGAGGAAGGAAAGGAAGGAAGACCGAAAAGGAAGGAAAGGGAAAGGAAGGAAGAAAAGGAAGGGAAGGATCCCACCAGGAATGGCAGGTGATCTCCGGCAGGAAGTGGAAGGAGGTGAGACAGGAAGTACCTGGCTTCTGGACGGCTTCTTAATAACAATAAAAGTAATAATAATAGTAACAATAATAATAATAGTAATAGTACAGTAATAATACACAATAATAGTACACATATAGTAATAGTAATAATTTGATTTTTTCCGGTATTTTCCAGCTCCAAAGAAGCCCAGGGCCAGCAGGAGAAGCTGAAGGAGGAGCACCAGCGCCGGGCCAAGGTGGGGCGGCTCCGGGTCCGAGGCGGGACAGAAGTCTCGAGGGGCGGGACAGGAAGTCAGGGAGGAGAGGGCTTCCGGGTCTCTGGGGTGGGGTGGGAATGGCCTGGCCCCGCCTCTCCTTCCCAGACTCCGCCTCCTCTCCTTCCTGACTCCACCTCCTCTCCCTCCCTCCCTCCCCCCCTGACTCCGCCTCCTCCTTCCCCTTCCTGACTCCACCTCCTCCCTCCTGACTCCGCCTCCTCTTCCTTCATCCCTGACTCCGCCTCTCTCCTCCCTCTCCTGACTCCGCCTCTCTCCCTCCCTCCCTCCACGACTCCGCCTCCTCCTCCCTCCCTGACTCCACCTCCTCTCCGTCCCTCCCTGACTCCGCCTCCTCTCCCTCCCTCCCTGACTCCTCTCCCTCCCTCCCTGATTCCACCTCTCCCTCCCTCCCTGACTCCGCCTCCTCTCCCTCCCTCCCTGACTCCGCCTCCCTCCCTCCCTCCCTGACTCCACCTCCTCTCCCTCCCTCCCTCCCTCTTTGACTCCACCTCCTCTCCCTCCCTCCCTCCCTCTCTCCCTCCCTCTCTCCCTCCCTCTCTCCCTGACTCCTCTTCCTTCATCCCTGACTCCGCCTCCTCCCTCCCTTCCTGACTCCACCTTCTATCCCTCCATCCCTCTCCCTCCCTCATTGACTCCACCTCCTCTCCCTCCCTCCCTCTCCCAGACTCCTCCCTCCCTCCCTCTCTCCCTCCCTCTCTCCCTCCTCCTCTCTCCCCTGACTCCTCTTCCTTCATCTCCTGACTCCGCCTCTCCTCTCCTCCCTCCTCTTGACTCCACCTCCTCCTCTCCCTCCCTCCCTCTCCCAGACTCCTCCCTCCCTCCCTCCCTCTCTCCCTCCCTCTCTCCCTGACTCCTCTTCCTTCATCCCTGACTCCGCCTCCTCTCCCTCCCTCCCTCCCTGACTCCACCTCCTCTCCCTCCCTCCCTCCCTCTTTGACTCCACCTCCTCTCCCTCCCTCCCTCTCCCAGACTCCTCCCTCCCTCCCTCCCTCCCTGACTCCACCTCCTCTCCCTCCCTCCCTCTCTCCCTCCCTCTCTCCCTCCCTCTCTCCCTGACTCCTCTTCCTTCATCCCTGACTCCGCCTCCCTCCCTCCCTTCCTGACTCCACCTTCTATCCCTCCATCCCTCTCCCTACCTCTGTGACTCCACCTCCTCTCCCTCCCTCCCTCTCCCAGACTCCTCCCTCCCTCCCTCTCTCCCTCCCTCTCTCCCTCCCTCTCTCCCTGACTCCTCTTCCTTCATCCCTGACTCCGCCTCCTCTCCCTCCCTCCCTCCCTGACTCCACCTCCTCTCCCTCCCTCCCTCCCTGACTCCACCTCCTCTCCTCCTCCCTCCTCCCAGACCTCCTCCCTCCTCCCTCCCCTCCCTGACTCCACCTCCCCTCCCACCCTCCCTCCCTCTTTGACTCCACCTCCTCTCCCTCCCTCCCTCTCCCAGACTCCCTCCTCCCTCCCTCCCTGACTCCACCTCCTCTCCCTCCCTCCCTCCCTGACTCCGCCTCCTCTCTCTCCCTCTCCCTCCCTGACTCCACCTCTTCCCTCCCTTACTCCGCCTCCTCTCTCTCCCTCTCCCTCCCTGACTCCACCTCTTCCCTTCCTGACTCCACCTTCTATCCCTCCCTCCCTCTCCCTCCCTCTCTCCCTCCCTCTCTCCCTGAGTCCTCTTCCTTGATCCCTGACTCCGCCTCCTCTCCCTCCCTCCCTCTCCCTCCCTGACTCCACCTCCTCCCTCCTCTCTCCCTCTGACTCCACCTCCTCCCGCTCTCCCTCTCCACCTCCTCCCTCCCTGACTCCACCTCCTCTCCCTCCCTCCCTCCCTCCCTGACTCCGCCTCCCTCCCTCCCTCCCTGACTCCACCTCCTCTCCCTCCCTCCCTTCTCCCTCCCTGACTCCACCTACTCCCTCCCTGACTCCACATCCTCCCTCCCTGACTCCACCTCCTCTCCCTCCCTCCCTCCCTCTTTGACTCCACCTCCTCTCCCTCCCTCCCTCTCCCAGACTCCTCCCTCCCTCCCTGATTCCACCTCCTCTCCCTCCCTCTCTCCCTGACTCCGCCTCCTTTCCCTTCCTGACTCCACCTCCTCCCTCCCTGACTCCTTCTCTCCCTCCCTCCCTCTCTCCCTCCGTCTCTTCCTCCCCCTTTCCCTCCCTGAATCCACCTCCTCTCCCTCCCTCCCTCTCTTTGACTCCATCTCCTCTCCCTCCCTCCCTCCCTCCCTCCCTCCCTCCTTCCCTCCATCCCTCCCTCCCTCCTTCCTTCCTTCCCTCTTCCTCTCCTTCCCTCCCTCCCTCCCTCCCTCACTGACTCCGCCCTCTCCCCCAGCTCCTCAGCCGCAAGCTGCGCGGGCGGAGCAGCGGCGCTCCGGCAGGAAGAGGCGGAGCCCAGCGCCGGGAGGCGGGGCAAGAGCGGCCCGCCGCCCTACGCCGCCCAGGAAGAGCTCCTGCAGGCCAATCGGGGACTCGGGTCCGAGGCCGGACAGCAAGGCCCCGCCTACGCCCCCTACGCCGAGCGCGGGAACCGGATCTGCGGGGAGGTGTCGGCCCTGGTGCGGACGGCGAGTGAGGTGAGTTCCTTCCTTCCTTCCTTCCCCTTTCCTTCCTTCCTTGCATTTCCTTGTTTCCTGCATTTCCTTCTTGTGTTTCCTTCCTTCCTTCCTTCCTCTTTTCCCTTTCCTTCCTTCCTTACTCTCTTCCCCTTCCTTCCTTCCTTCCTTCCTTCCTTCCCCTTTCCTTCCTTCTTGCATTTCCTTCTTTCCTTCCTTCTTGCGTTTCCTTCCTTCCTTCCATCCATCCATCTTGCACTTCCTTCCTTCCTTCCGTCCATCCGTCTTGCATTTCCTTCCTTCCTTCCTTCCTTCCTTCCCCTTTCCTTCCTTCTTGCATTTCCTTCTTTTCTGCATTTCCTTCTTTCCTTCCTTCTTGCGTTTCCTTCCTTCCTTCCATCCATACATCTATCTTGCACTTCTTTCCTTCCGTCCATCTGTCTTGCATTTCCTTCCTTCCTTCCTTCCTTCCTTCCTTCCTTCCTTACTCTCTTCCCCTTCCTTCCTTCTTGCATTTCCTTCTTTCCTGCATTTCCTTCTTTCCTTCCTTCTTGCGTTTCCTTCCTTCCGTCCATCCATCCATCTTGCCCTTCCTTCCTTCCTTACTTCCATCCGTCTTGCATTTCCTTCCTTCCTTCCTTCCCCTTTCCTTCCTTCTTGCATTTCCATCTTTCCTGCATTTCCTTCTTTCCTTCCTTCTTGCGTTTCCTTCCTTCCTTCCATCCATCCATCCATCTTGCACTTCCTTCCTTCCTTCCGTCCATCCGTCTTGCATTTCCTTCCTTCCTTCCTTCCTTCCTTCCTTCCTTCCTTCCTTCCTTCCTCCCTTCCTTCCTCCCTTCCTCCCTTCCCTTTCCTTCCTTCCTTCCTTCCTTCCTTCCTCCCTTCCCTCCCCTTTCCTTCCTTCTTGCGTTTCCTTCCTTCCTTCCATCCATCCGTCTTACATTTCCTTCCTTCCTTCCTCTCTTCCCTTTCCTTCCTTCCTTCTTTCCATCCTTCCTTCCATCCTTCCTTCCCTCCTTCCTTCCTTCCCATTTCCTTCCTTCCTGCATTTCCTTCCTCCCTTCCCTCCCTCCCTTCCTTTTCCTTTCCTTCTTTTCCCTTCCCTTCCTTCCCCTTCCTTCTTGCATTTCCTTCCCTTCCTTCCTTCTTTTTGCCTTTTCTGCCTTCCTTCTTCCTTTCCTCCCTTCCTTCCTTCCTCCTTCCTTCCTTCTTGCATTTCCTTCCTTCCTTCCTTTTCCTTCGTTCTCTCCTTCCTTCCTTTCTTCCTTCCATCCCTCCCTCCCTTGCCTTCCTTCTTTCACTTCCTTCTTCCCTTCCCTTCCTTCTTGCCTTTTCTGCCTTCTTCATTTCCCCTTCCTCCCTTCCTTCCTCCCTTCCTTCCTTTCCCTTTTCTTCCTTCTTGCATTTTCCCTATCCCTCCCTACTCTTTCCTTCCTTCCTTCCTTCTTTTCACTTCCTTCCTTTCTTCCTTCCTCCTCCCTTCCTTCCTTTCCCTTTCCTTCCTTCTTGCATTCCCGTCCTTCCTTCCTTCCTCCCTCCCTCCCTTCCCTTCCTTCCTTCCTTCCTCCTCCCTTCCTTCCTTTCCCTTTCCTTCCTTCTTGCATTTCCTTCTTCCCTTCCTTCCTTCCTCCCTCCCTTCCCTTCCTTCGTTCCTTTCCCTTTCCCTTTCCCTTTCCCTTTCCTTCCTTCTTGCATTTTCTCTCCCTCCTTCCTTCCTTCCTCCCTTCCTCCCTTTCCCTTTCCCTTTCCCTTTCCTTCCTTCTTGCATTTTCTCCCTCCCTCCTCCTTCCTTCCTTCCTTCCTTCTTTTCACTTCCTTCCTTCCTTCCTTCCTTCCTTTCCCTTTCCCTTTCCCTTTCCCTTTCCTTCCTTCTTGCATTTCCTTCTTCCCTTCCTCCCTTCCTTCCTTCCTTCCTCCCTCCCTTCCCTTCCCTTCCCTTCCCTTCCTTCCTTCCTTCCTTCCTTCCTTCCTCCCTTCCTTCCTTCCTTCCCCTTTCCTTCCTTCTGGCATTTCCTTCTTCCCTTCCTTCCTTCCTCCCTCCCTCCCTCCCTTCCCTCCTTTTCACTTCCTTCCTTCCTTTCCCTTTCCCTTTCCCTTTCCCTTTCCTTCCTTCTTGTATTTCTTTCCTTCCTTTCCCTTCCTTCTTTCCTTCCTTCCTTCCTTCCATCCCTCCCTCCCTTGCCTTCCTTCTTTCACTTCCTTCTTCCCTTCCCTTCCTTCTTGCCTTTTCTGCCTTTCCTCCTTTCCCCTTCCTTCCTTCCTTCCTTTCCCTTTCCCTTTCCTTCCTTCTTGCATTTTCTCTCTCCCTCCCTCCCTCCTTCCTTCCTTCCTTCCTTCCTTCCCCGTTTCTTCCTTCCTCCCTTCCTCCCTTCCATACTCCCTTTCCCTTTTCTTCCTTCTTTCATTTTCCCTATCCCTCCCTTCTCCCTCCTTCCTTCCTTCCTTCCTTCCTTCCTTCCTTCTTTTCACTTCCTCCTTCCTTCCTTCCCCAGAGAGGATTCCCCGATCCCGCCGACCTCGCTTCCGCCGACCAGGCCCTCCTGGAAATGCGGAATCTCGTTTCCGGCTTGCGGGAAGAGATCTCCCTCGCCGCCGAAAGGAGGAAGCAGGAAGAGGAAGCGGAAAAAGCGGCGGCCGAGAAGGCGAAAAACGAGAAAGACGAGAAAACGCCCAGCAGCCAGGATCCGGAAAAAGATCCCGTTCCGGAAAGTTCCGGAAAATCCCGGAAAAACGGTGCGTTTTTGATATAATGATCTTTCCGTTCGCTTTTTGAGATTCTGTTGTGGTGGAATAATAATACACACACACACACAATACAATATTATAATAAAATATTATTATAATAATATATTATGATAACAATAATTCCACCACAAAATTAATAATACACAATAATATTATTCATTTTGTGGTGGAATAATAATACACACACACAATAATAATTATTATTATTATTATTATTATATTTATTGTTGTGTGGTGGAGTTGTTATTATTATTAATAATAATTTTGTGGTGGAATTCTCATTATTTATTTTTTTATTTTTACAATTTAATTGCAGTTTTTATTTACAACGTAACATTATTATTATTTTGTGGTGGAATTCTTATTATTTAGTTTGTGGTGGAATTCATATTATTATTATTTATTTTCTGGTGCAATTATTCTTATTAGTATTATTTATTTTGTGGCGCAATTATTATTATTTATTTTTATAATTTAATTGCAGTTTTTATTTACAACATAACATTATTATTATTTTGTGGTGGAAATCTTATTATTATTTATTTTGTGGTGGAAATCTTATTATTATTTAGTTTGTGGTGGTAATCTTATTATTATTTAGTTTGTGGTGGAATTCATATTATTATTATTTATTTTCTGGTGCAATTATTCTTATTATTATTTATTTTGTGATGTAATTATTGTTGTTATTTATTTTTATAATTTAATTGCAGTTTTTATTTACAACATAACATTATTATTATTTTGTGGTGGAATTCTTATTCTTATTATTTATTTTGTGGTGGAAATCTTATTATTATTTATTTTGTGGTGGAAATCTTATTATTATTTAGTTTGTGGTGGAATTCATATTATTATTATTTATTTTCTGGTGCAATTATTCTTATTATTATTTATTTTGTGGCGCAATTATTGTTGTTATTTATTTTTATAATTTAATTGCAGTTTTTATTTACAACATAACATTATTATTATTTTGTGGTGGAATTCTTATTCTTATTATTTAGTTTGTGGTGGAAATCTTATTATTATTTATTTTGTGGTGGAATTCATATTATTATTATTTATTTTGTGGTGCAATTATTCTTATTATTGTTATTTATTTTGTGGCGCAATTATTGTTATTATTTATTTTTATAATTTAATTGATTTTTTTATTTACAACATAACATTACTATTGTTATTATTTATTTTTATAATTTAATTGATTTTTTTATTTACAACATAGCATTACTATTGTTGTTTTGTTATTATTATTATTATTATTATTATTATTATTATTATTATTCTATTGCTTATTATATTTTATTTTATTCTGGGAATGATTTCTTCTTATCCCCATTTCGGACACCGATAAAACCCATTTTTGGTAGCGATAGAAGTAATAATAATAATAATAATATTTATTATTATTATTATTATTGTTATTGTTGTTGTTATTATTACTACTCTATGATTTATTATTTATTATTTTATGCTGGGAATGATTTCTAATTATCACCATTTCGGACTCTGATAGATCTGTTGTCCTTCTAAATCCTGTTTTTGGTTGCAATATTATTATTATTATTATAATTATTATTATTAACAATATTCTATTATTTATGATTATTTATTATTTCATACTGGGAATTATTTCTGATTATCCCAGTTTCGGACACTGATAGATCTGTCGACCTTCTAAATCTCGTTTTCAGTTGTAATAGAAATAATAATAATAGTATTTAATATATAATATATAATAATTTATAATACTAAATAATAACAATAACAATAATAATAATAATTAGCTGAAATAAGAATAATTGTGTATTATTTGTTGTTATTAATTTTGTAGGCCATTTTCAGTCCTGGAGATCAGTTTCAGTGAAATATATCCAAATAAATATAAATATAATCTCTCTCTCTAGATATAATTTATATTTATACTATATATCAAAATAAATATAAATATAACTCTCTTATAATTTATATTTACGTTTAAATATAAATATAATTATTCATATATATATATATATATGTATATATATATATACACACAATATATATATCATATTTATTTTTAAATGTAAATATAATTATTCATCCTTATAATCTATATATATATATATATATATATATATATATATATATATACACACACACACACACACACAATATATAGATATCATATTTATATTTATTTTTAAATTTAAATATAAATATTAATCTTTATTATATATATATATATATATATATATATATATATATATATACATACACACAATATATATATCATATTTATATTTATTTTTAAATATAAATATAATTATTCATCTTTATAATCTATCTATTTTTATATATATATATTTATATACAATATATATATATCATATTTATATTTATTTTTAAATGTAAATATAATTATTCATCTTTATAATCTATCTATCTATCTACCTACTTATCTATCTATATTTATATACAATATATATATATATCATATTTATATTTATTTTTAAATGTAAATATAATTATTCATCTTTATAAGCCGCTTTCAGTCCTGGAGATCAGTGAAATATATCAAAATAAAGGCAAATAGAAACAGAAATCCATCGTCTTTTTTAGGGCTCCAGCTCAAGTCCGACGAAAAGACCCTCCAGTGGTACCAGCAGCTCCAGGACCAGTTGGACCAGTGTGTGGATTCCTTTGCCGGCCTGGCCAATAGCAAAGACCGCCAGGTAGCCCCTCCCCCAACCTTGGGGGTCGCCCGCCAGATCCCCAGGCGGTTTCCTGGATCCCTGGATGGTTTCCCGGATCCCCGTATGAGTCCCTGGATCCTTGGACCATTCCCTGGGTCCTTTTAGGAGTCCCTGGATCCCTCTATGGTTCCCCGGATCCTCGGATGATTCCCTGGATCCCTGGATGAGTCCCCGGATCCTTGGATGGTTCCCTGGATCCCCATGCGAGTCCCTGGATCCCTCTGCGATTCCCCGGGTCCTTGGATGATTCCCCGGGTCCTTTGAGGAGTCCCTGGATCCCCATACAAGTCCCCGGATCATTGGACGGTTTCCCGGATCCCTGTATGAGTCCCTGGATCCCTCTACGATTCCTCGGATGCTCAGACGAGTCCCCGGATCCTCGAACCATTCCCCAGATCCTTTTATGAGTCCCTGGATCCCTCTATGATTCCCCAGATCCTTGGACGATTCCCCGGATCCTTTTAGGAGTCCCTGGATCCCCAGGCGATTCCCCCCGGATCCCTGGAGGGTTTGCTGGATCCCGGTATGAGTCCCTGGATCCTTTTATGAGTCCCTGGATCCCTCTATGGTTCCCCAGATCCTCGGATGATTCCCTGGATCCCTGGATGAGTCCCTGGATCCCACTATGATTCCCCAGATCCTCAGACTGTTCCCTGGATCCCTGGATGAGTCCCTGGATCTTAGGATGGTTCCCTGGATCCCCATGCGAGTCCCTGGATCCCTCTGTGATTCCACGGATCCTTGGACCATTCCCCGGGTCCTTTGAGGAGTCCCTGGATCCCCATACAAGTCCCCGGATCATTGGACGGTTTCCCGGATCCCTGTATGAGTCCCTGGATCCCTCTACGATTCCCCGGATCCTTGGATGATTCCCTGGATCCCTGGACGGGTCCCCGGATCCTCGGATGATTCCGCAGATCCCCGGACGAGTCCCTGGATCTTAGGATGATTCCCCGGATCCCTGTATGAGTCCCTGGATCCCTCTACGATTCCCCGGATCCTTGGATGGTTCACTGGATCCCTGGACGGGTCCCCGGATCCTCGGATGATTCCGCAGATCCCCGGACGAGTCCCTGGATCTTAGGATGATTCCCCGGATCCCTGGATGAGTCCCTGGGTCCCTCTATGATTTCCCGGATACTTGGATGATTCCCTGGATCCTTTTAGGAGTCCCTGGATCCCCATACGAGTCCCTAGATTATTGGACGGTTTCCCAGATTCCTGTATGAGCCCCTGGATCCCTCTGTGATTCCCCAGATCCCTGGACAATTCCCCGGATCCCTGGACGAGTCCCCGGATCCTTCTATGATCCCCCAGATCCCTGTACAAATCTGGATCCTCAGACCATTCCCCCAGATCCTTGGACAATTCCCTGGATCCCTGTACAAGTCCCTGGATCCCCGTACGAGTCCCTGGATCCTGGGAAGGTGCCCCGGATCCCCGTACAAGTCCCTGGATCTTAAGATGATTCCTCGGATCCCTCTATGATTCCCCAGATCCCCGTACGAGTCCCTGAATCCACGGACAATTCCCAGATCCCTGGACGAGTACCTGGGTCCCTTTATGATTCCCCGGATCCCCGTCCAAGTCCCGGGATCCTTGGACGATTCCCCAGATCCTCAGACAATTCCCCGGCTCTCCATACGAGTCCCAGGATCCTCAGACCATTCACCAGATCCCCGTACGAGTCCCCAGATCCTTGGACCATTCACCAGATCCCCGTACGATTCCCCAGATCCTCGGACCATTCCCCAGATCACTGTACGAGTCCCCGGATTCCCGTCCAAGTCCCCAGATCCTCAGACAATTCCCAGATCTCCCTACAAGTCCCTGGATCCTCGGACGATTCCCCGGATCCCCGGATGAGTCCCTGGATCCCTCTATAATTCCCTGGATCCCCGGACGAGTCTCCCGACCCGAATCCCGGGAACGGGAGGGAGATCCCAAAACGCCAGTGATCCTTTTCCTCTTCCACCCCCCTTTTCCAGGAAAAGAAGATCAAGATGGATCTCCAGAAAGCCGTCACCACTCCTGTCAGTCAAATCTCGACCAGAGCAGGTCAGCTGTTTCCTTTCCGACTTCCTTTTCCTCCACTTCCTTCTCCCTTTTCCTCCACTTCTTCCTTTTCCGACTTCCCAATTTTTCCTCCACTTCCTCCTTCCTTTTCCTCCCTCCTTTTCCTTCACTTCCTCCTTCCTTTCCCATCACTTCCTCCTTCCTTTTGCTCCACTTCCTCCTTTCCCTCCGCTTCCTCCCTTTCCTCCACTTCCTCCTTTTACTCCACTTCCTCTCTCCTTCCTTTCCCTCCACTTCTTCCTTTTCCTCCACTTTCTCCCTCCTTCCTTTTCCTCCACTTCCTCCTTCCTTTCCCCTCCACTTCCTTTCCCTTCTTCCCCATTTTTCCTCCACTTCCTCTCCCCTTTTCCTGTTTCCTGTTTCCCAGTTTTCCCTCCACTTTCTCCTTCCTGTTCCTTCTGCTGAATTTTCCTTCCTCTTCCTCCTCCCTTCATCCCTTTTTCCTGTTTCCCAATTTCCCTTCCTCTTCCCTTTTCCTTCTTCCCAATTTTTCCTGCGCTGCCTTTTCCTTTCTCCAATTCCACTTCCTCCCTCAATCCCTTTTTCCAACTTCCACTTTTCCAAAACCTTCCACTTCCACTTCCTGTTTCCCAATTTCCCTTCCTCTTCCCTTTTCCTTCTTCCCAATTTTTCCTGCGCTGCCTTTTCCTTTCTCCAATTTTCCCTCCACTTCCTCAATCCCTTTTCCCAACTTCCACTTCCTTTCCCCAAACCTGCCACTTCCACTTCCTGTTTCCCAACTTCCCGCTTCCTCTTCCTCCAGGATCCCAGCTGAAGGAGATCTTTGACAAGATCCACGCCTTACTCTCCGGGAAACCCGTCCGATCCGGCGGACAAAGCGTTTCCATTGCTTTACATCCTTTTCCTCCTCTTTCCTCCTCCTTTTCCCCCCTTCTTCCCAATTTTTCCTCCACTTTCTCTTCCCTTTTTCTTCTTCCCAATTTTTCCTCCACTTTCTCCTCCCTTTTCCTGTTTCATAATTTTTCCTCCATTTTCTCCTTTTTCCGACTTCCGAAATCTTCTTCCACTTTCTCCTCCCTTTTCCTGTTTCCCAATTTCCCCTCCAATTCTTCCTTTTCCTGTTTCCCAATTTTTCCTCCGTTTCCTCCTTTCCCCATCTTCCCAAATCTTTCTCTGCTTCTTCCCTTTTTCCAACTTCCCAAATCTTCCACTTCCACTTCCTGTTTCCCAACTTCCCCGCCACTTCCTTTTCCAACTTCCCAATGTTTCCTCCACTTCCTTTTCCAACTTCCTAATTTTTCCTGTTTCCTCCTTTTTCCAACTTCCCAAATCTTCCTCCACTTCCTCCTTTTTCCAACTTCCCAAGTCTTCCACTTCCTTTTCCTGTTTCCCCACTTCCACTTCCTGTTTCCCAATTTCCCCTCCGCTTCCTCTTCCTCCAGGATCCCAGCTGAAGGAGATCTTTGACAAGATCCACGCCTTACTCTCCGGGAAACCCCTCCGACCCTCCGCTTCCTCCTCCCTTGACCTTCTTCCTAATTTCCCCTCCACTTCCTCTTTCCACTTCCTGTTTCCCAACTTCCTCTAATTCCTCCGCTTCCTCTTTTCACTTCCTGTTTCCCAACTTCCTCTTCCTCTAATTCCTTTCCTTCCACTTCCTCCTTCCTTTTCCTCCCTCCTTTTTCCTCCACTTCCTCCTTCCTTTTCCTCCACTTCCTCCTTCCTTTTCCTCCACCCTTCCTTTTCCTCCTTTTCCTCCACATCTTTTTCTTCCACTTTCTCCTTCCTTTTCCTCCACTTTCTCCTTCCTTTTCCTCCATTTCCTCCTTTCTTCCACCACTTCCTCCTTCCTTTCCCACCACTTCCTCCTTCCTTTTCCTCCACTTCCTCCTTTCGCTCCGCTTCCTCCCTTTCCTCCACTTCCTCCTTTTCCTCCACTTCCTCTCTCCTTCCTTTTCCTCCACTTCCTTCTTTCGCTCCGCTTCCTCCCTTTCCTCCACTTCCTCCTTTTCCTCCACTTCCTCCATTTCCTCTCTCCTTCCTTTCCCTCCACTTCTTCCTTTTCCTCCACCCTTCCTTTTCCTCCTTTTCCTCCACATCTTTTTCTTCCACTTTCTCCTTCCTTTTCCTCCACTTCCTCCTTCCTTTTCCTCCACTTCCTCCTTCCTTTTCCAACTTCCCAGTGTTTCCTCCAATTCCTTTTCCGTCTTCCCTTTTTCTTCTTCTTCCTCTAATTCCTCTCCTTCCTGCTTCCCAAATCTTCCTCCACTTCCTCATTTTTCCAACTTCCCAAATCTTCCACTTCCTTTTCCTGTTTCCCCACTTCCACTTCCTGTTTCCCAATTTCCCTTCCGGAAACCCGTCCGACCCTCCGCTTCCTCCTCCCTTTACCTTCTTCCTAATTTCCCCTCCACTTCCTCTTTCCACTTCCTGTTTCCCAACTTCCTCTAAGTCCTCCGCTTCCTCTTCCTCCAGGATCCCAGCTGAAGGAGATCTTTGACAAGATCCACGCCTTACTCTCCGGGAAACCCGTCCGACCCTCCGCTTCCTCCTCCCTTGACCTTCTTCCTAATTTCCCCTCCGCTTCCTCTTTCCACTTCCTGTTTCCCAACTTCCCGCTTCCTCTTCCTCCAGGATCCCAGCTGAAGGAGATCTTTGACAAGATCCACACCTTACTCTCCGGGAAACCCGTCCGACCCTCCGCTTCCTCCTCCCTTTACCTTCTTCCTAATTTCCCCCCCACTTCCTTATTCCATTTCCTGTTTCCCAACTTCCTCTTCCTCTAATTCCTTTCCTTCCTTCCTCCGGGATCCCAGCTGAAGCAAATATTCCTGTTTCCCAATTTCCCCTCCACTTCCTCCTTCCTTTTCTCCCTCCTTTTTCCACCACTTCCTCCTTCCTTTTCCTCCACCCTTCCTTTTCCTCCTTTTCCTCCACATCTTTTTCTTCCACTTCCTCCTTCCTTTTCCTCCACTTCCTCCTTCCTTTTCCTCCACCCTTCCTTTTCCTCCTTTTCCTCCACTTCCTCCTTCCTTTTCCTCCACTTCCTCCTTCCTTTTCCTCCACCCTTCCTTTTCCTCCTTTTCTCCACCCTTCCTTTTCCTCCTTTTCCTCCACATCTTTTTCTTCCACTTTCTCCTTCCTATTTCTCCACTTTCTCCTTCCTTTTCCTCCACTTCCTCCTTCCTTTTCCTCCATTTCCTCCTTCCTTCCACCACTTCCTCCTTCCTTTCCCACCACTTCCTCCTTCCTTTTCCTCCACTTCCTCCTTTCCCTCCGCTTCCTCCCTTTCCTCCACTTCATTTCGCCTCCACTTCCTCTTTCCACTTCCTGTTTCCCAACTTCCTCTAATTCCTCCGCTTCCTCTTCCTCCAAGATCCCAGCTGAAGGAGATCTTTGACAAGATCCACGCCTTACTCTCCGGGAAACCCGTCCGACCCTCCGCTTCCTCCTCCCTTTACCTTCTTCCTAATTTCCCCTCCACTTCCTCTTTCCTTTTCCTCCCTCCTTTTTCCTCCACTTCCTCCTTCCTTTTCCTCCACTTCCTCCTTCCTTCCACTACTTCCTTCTTCCTTTCCCACCACTTCCTCCTTCCTTTTCCTCCACTTCCTCCTTTCCCTCCGCTTCCTCCCTTTCCTCCACTTCCTCCTTTTCCTCCACTTCCTCTCTCCTTCCTTTTCCTCCACTTCCTCCTTCCTTTTCCTCCACTTCCTCCTTCCTTTTCCTCCCTCCTTTTTCCTCCACTTCTTCCTTCCTTTTCCTCCATTTCCTCCTTCCTTCCACCACTTCCTCCTTCCTTTCCCACCACTTCCTCCTTCCTTTTCCTCCGCTTCCTCCCTTTCCTCCACTTCCTCCTTTTCCTCCACTTCCTCTCTCCTTCCTTTTCCTCCGCTTCCTCCTCCCTTGACCTTCTTCCTAATTCCCCCTCCACTTCCTCTTTCCACTTTCTGTTTCCCAACTTCCCCTCCACTTCCTTTTCCAACTTCCCAATGTTTCCTCCACTTCCTTTTCCGACTTCCTAATTTTTCCTCAGTTTCCTCCTTTTTCCAACTTCCCAAATCTTCCTCCACTTCCTCCTTTTTCCAACTTCCCAAATCTTCCACTTCCTTTTCTCCACTTCCTCTTTCCACTTCCTGTTTCCCAACTTCCTCTAATTCCTCCCCTTCCTCTTCCCCTTTCCTGTTTCCCAGTGTTTCCTCCAATTCCTTTTCCTTCTTCCCTTTTCCCAACTTCCACTTCCTTTCCCAAAACCTGCCACTTCCACTTCCTGTTTCCCAACTTCCCGCTTCCTCTTCCTCCAGGATCCCAGCTGAAGGAGATCTTTGACAAGATCCACGCCTTACTCTCCGGGAAACCCGTCCGATCCTCCACTTCCTCCTTTTCCTCCACTTCCTCTCTCCTTCCTTTCCCTCCACTTTCTCCTTCCTTTCCCTCCACTTCCTCCTTCCTTTTCCTCCACTTCCTCCTTCCTTTTCCAACTTCCCAGTGTTTCCTCCAATTCCTTTTCCTTCTTCCCTTTTCCCAACTTCCACTTCCTTTCCCAAAACCTGCCACTTCCACTTCCTGTTTCCCAACTTCCCGCTTCCTCTTCCTCCAGGATCCCAGCTGAAGGAGATCTTTGACAAGATCCACGCCTTTCTCTCCGGGAAACCCGTCCGATCCGGCGGGCAAGCGTTTCCATTGCTTTACATCCTTTTCCTCCTCTTTCCTCCTCCTCTTCCTCCCGACTTCCCAATTTTCCCTCCGCTTCCTCCTTTTTCCCCCTTCCCAATTTTTCCTCCACTTTCTCTTCCCTTTTTCTTCTTCCCAATTTTTCCTCCACTTTCTCTTCCCTTTTTCTTCTTCCGAACTTCCCCTCCACTTCCTCTTTCCACTTCCTGTTTCCCAACTTCCCGCTTCCTCTTCCTCCAGGATCCCAGCTGAAGGAGATCTTTGACAAGATCCACGCCTTACTCTCCGGGAAACCCGTCCGATCCGGCGGGCAAAGCGTTTCCATTGCTTTACATCCTTTTCCTCCTCTTTCCTCCTCCTCTTCCTCCCGACTTCCCAATTTTCCCTCCGCTTCCTCCTTTTTCCCCCTTCCCAATTTTTCCTCCACTTTCTCTTCCCTTTTTCTTCTTCCCAATTTTTCCTCCACTTTCTCCTCCCTTTTCCTGTTTCATAATTTTCCTCCGTTTTCTCCTTTTCCCGACTTCCGAAATCTTCTTCCACTTCCTCCTCCCTTTTCCTGTTTCCCAATTTCCCCTCCAATTCTTCCTTTTCCTGTTTCCCAATTTTTCCTCCGTTTCCTCCTTTCCCCATCTTCCCAAATCTTTCTCTGCTTCCTCCCTTTTTCCAACTTCCCAAATCTTCCACTTCCACTTTCTGTTTCCCAACTTCCCCTCCACTTCCTTTTCCAACTTCCCAATGTTTCCTCCACTTCCTTTTCCGACTTCCTAATTTTTCCTCAGTTTCCTCCTTTTCCCAACTTCCCAAATCTTCCTCCACTTCCTCCTTTTTCCAACTTCCCAAATCTTCCACTTCCTTTTCCTGTTTCCCCACTTCCACTTCCTGTTTCCCAATTTCCCCTCCACTTCCTCTTCCTCCAGGATCCCAGCTGAAGGAGATCTTTGACAAGATCCACGCCTTACTCTCCAGGAAACCCGTCCGACCCTCTGCTTCCTAATTTCCCCTCCACTTCCTCTTTCCACTTCCTGTTTCCCAACTTCCTCTAATTCCTCCGCTTCCTCTTCCTCCAGGATCTCAGCTGAAGGAGATCTTTGACAAGATCCACGCCTTACTCTCCGCGAAACCCGTCCGACCCTCCGCTTCCTAATTTCCCCTCCACTTCCTCTTTCCACTTCCTGTTTCCCAACTTCCTCCTCCTCTAATTCCTTTCCTTCCTTCCTTCCTCCAGGATCCCAGCTGAAGCAAATATTCCTGTTTCCCAATTTCCCCTCCACTTCCTCTTCCTTTTTCCAACTTCCCAAATTTTCCACTTCCACTTCCTGTTTCCCAACTTCCTCTAATTCCTCCGCTTCCTCTTCCTCCAGGATCCCAGCTGAAGGAGATCTTTGACAAGATCCACGCCTTACTCTCCAGGAAACCCGTCCGACCCTCTGCTTCCTAATTTCCCCTCCACTTCCTCTTTCCACTTCCTGTTTCCCAACCTCCTAATTCCTCCGCTTCCTCTTCCTCCAGGATCTCAGCTGAAGGAGATCTTTGACAAGATCCACGCCTTACTCTCCGGGAAACCCGTCCGATCCGGCGGCCAAAGCGTTTCCGTCGCTCTCCACCCGGAAGCCCTCAACTTTTCCTACTACAAACTGGCGGAAAAATTTGTGGTAAGAGAATTTTTGGGGAAATTTCCCCCCAATATTTCGATTTCCCCCCGAATTTATTTGCAGAATTGAATTGGATTGAATTGAATTGGATTGAATTAAAATAAAGTAAAAATTAAATTGGATTGGATTGAATTAGAATAAAGTAAAAATTAAATTGGATTAAATTTGATTGAATTAAATTGAATTAAATTTGATTGAATTGAATTGAATTAAAATAAAGTAAAAATTAAATTGGATTGAATTGAATGGAATTAAAATAAATTAAGTTGAATTAAATTGGATTGGATTGAATTGAACTGAATTAAAATAAAGTAAAAATTAAATTGAATGAAATTGGATTGGATTGAATGGAATTGAAATAAAGTAAAAATTAAATTGAATTAAATTGGATTGAATTAAAATAAAGTAAAAATTAAATTGAATGAAATGGGATTGGATTGAATTGAATGGAATGGAATTAAAATAAAGTAAAAATTAAATTGAATTACATTGGATTGGATTGAATTGAATTAAAATAAAGTAAAAATTAAATTGGATTAAATTGGATTGGATTGAATTGAATTAAAATAAAGTAAAAATTAAATTGAATGAAATTGGATTGAATTAAATTAAAATAAATTAAAAATTAAATTGAATTAAATTAAAATAAATTAAAAATTAAATTGAATTAAAAATTAAATTAAATTAAATTAAAAATTAAAATAAATTAAAATAAATTGAATGAAAGTAAATGAAATGGAATTCAAAATGAAACGAAATGAAATTCAAAAATGAAATGAAATGAAATTGAAATAAATTGAATTAAAGTAGATGAAATTAAAAATGAAATTAAATTGAATTAGAAATTAAAGTAAATGAAATGAAATTAAAAATGAAATGAAATGAAATTCAAAAATGAAATGAAATTCAAATAAATTGAGAGATTTTTTGGGGACATTTTCCCCCAAATATTTTGATTTCCCCCCGAATTTATTTGCAGAATTAAATTGAATGAAATTGGATTGAATTGCATTGAATTAAATTAAAAATTAAATTAAAATTAAAAAATAAATTGAATTAAATTGAATTAAATTAAAAATTAAATTAAATTAAAAAATTAAATTAAAAATTAAATTAAATTAAATTATAAATTAAAATAAATTGATTTAAAGTAAATGTAATGAAATTCAAAAATGAAATGAAATGAAATTAAAAATACGAAATGAAATTGAAATAAATTGAATTAAAGTAAATGAAATTCAAAACGAAATGAAATTGAATTAAAAATTAAAGTAAATGGAATTAAAAATGAAATGAAATTCAAAAATGAAATGAAATTGAAATAAATGGAATTAAAGTAAATGAAATTAAAAATGAAATGAAATCGAATTAAAAACTAAAGTAAATGCAAGGAAATTAAAAATGAAATGAAATGAAATTCAAAAATGAAATGAAATTGAAATAAATGGAATTAAAGTAAATGAAATTAAAAATGAAATTGAATTGAATTAAAAATTAAAGTAAATGAAATAGTAGTAGTAGTAATAGTAATATCAATAATAGTAATAGTAGTAGTAATAACAACAATATCAACAACTATTATTATTGATATTACTATTACTACTACTACTACTATTATTATAATTGATATTATTACGACTACTACTACTTTTATTATTACTACTGTTATTGCTATTGTTATTATTACTATTATTGATATTGTTATTGCTACTACTATTATTACTACTACTACTATTAGTATTATTACGACTACTATTATTATTGATATTACTATTACTACTATTATTATTATTATTATTACGACTACTACTATTATTATTACTACTATTATTGATATTGTTATTATTACTATGATTGATATTGTTATTGCTACTATTATTACTACTACTACTATTGGTATTATTACGACTACTATTATTATTGATATTACTATTACTACTATTATTATTATTGATATTATTACAACTACTATTATTTTTACTAATATTGATATTGTTATTATTACTATTATTGATATTGTTATTGTTGATATTGTTATTATTACTGCTACTATTATTTCTATTATTACTATTATTACTACTATTATTATTTCTGATATTATTATTATTATTATTATTACTACTACCATTATTATTTCTGATATTGTTGTTGTTGATATTGTTGATATTGTTATTGTTGATATTGTTGTTATTATTACTACTACTATTATTATTTCTGAAGTTTGTTGTTGTTATTACTATTATTATTTCTATTATTATTTCTATTATTACTACTATTATTATTTCTGATACTATTATTATTATTACTACTACTACTATTTCTGATATTGTTGTTGTTACTATTATTATTACTATTATTACTATTATTACTACTATTATTATTTCTGATACTATTATTATTATTATTACTACTACTACTATTTCTGATATTGTTGTTGTTACTATTATTATTACTATTATTACTATTATTACTACTATTATTATTTCTGATACTATTATTATTATTACTACTACTACTATTTCTGATATTGTTGTTGTTACTATTATTATTACTATTATTACTATTATTACTACTATTATTATTTTTGATACTATTATTATTATTACTATTATTACTACTACTATTATTATTTCTGATACTATTATTATTACTACTACTACTATTATTATTATTTCTGATACTATTATTATTCTTCTTACTATTATTACTACTACTACTATTTCTGATATTGTTGTTGTTATTACTACTACTATTATTTCTATTAATACTATTACTACTATTATTATTTCTGATATTATTATTATTATTACTACTATTATTATTTCTGATATTGTTGTTGTTGTTGTTGTTATTACTATTATTATTACTATTATTATTACTATTATTACTCTTTCCCCAGAAACAAGGAGAGGAGGAGGTGGCCTCCCACCACCAGGCCGCCTTCCCCATCGCCGTGGTGGCTTCTGGGATCTGGGAGCTCCACCCCCCGGTCGGCCACTTCCTGTTGGCCCACCTCCACAGGAAGTGCCCCTACGCCGCCCCCCTGCGGCCGGGGGTCCCGGAGGGGGCGTCGCCCGAGGAGGGGCGGAGGTGAGTGGTTATTAATTAACGGTTGTTCATTATTATTCGTACCAACGCATTGTTATTAGGAATAATGAGTTATGATGATGAAGTAGTTGTTAATCATTATTAGTATTAATTATTAATTGTTATTATGAATAGTTGTTCGTGTTATTTTTATTGTTTATTATTATTATTATTATTTATTATTATTGTTAATATTATTATTATTAATTGTTGGTAGATGGATAGATTGGTTGGTTGATTGACGGATGGATGGATTGATGGATTGATTGGTTGATTGATTGATTGATTGATGGATGGATGGATGGATAAATTGAGATGGATGGATGGAGGGTTGATGGATGGATGGATGGGTTGATTGATTGATTGATTGATTGATTGATGCATAGATTGGTGGATGGATTGATGGATTGATTGATTGATGGATTGATTGATGGGTTGATTGATTGATTGATTGATTGATGGATGGGTTAGATGAATGGACGGGTTGATGGATAAATTGAGGTGGATTGATGGATTGATTGATGGATGGCGGATGAATATATGGATAGATAGATAGATAGATAGATAGATAGATAGATAGATAGATTCATGGGTTGATTGATGGATAGATGGATGGATGGACGGATTGATTGATTGATTGACTGACTGACTGACTGATGGATGGATGGATGGATAGATAGATGCATAGATTGAGATGGATGGATGGATGGATCAGTTGGTGGATGGATGGATGGATGGATTGATTGATTGATGGATTGATTGATTGATTAATTGATTGATGGACGGATAGATGGATAAATTGAGATGGATGGGTTGATTGATTGATTGATTGATTGATGGATAGATTGGTGGATGGATAGATAGATAGATAGATTGATTGATGGGTTAGATGAATGGACGGGTTGATGGATAAATTGAGGTGGATTGATGGATTGATTGATGGATTGGAAGGATGAAGGAGTTGGTTGATAGATAGATAGATAGATAGATTGACGGATGGATTGATTGATTGATGGATGGACGGATGGATGGATGGATGGATGGATTGATTGATTGATGGATAGATGGATTGATTGATTGACTGATGGATAGATGGATAAATTGAGAGATGGATGGATTGATTGATTGACTGATGGGATGGATAAATTGAGAGATGGATGGATTGATTGATTGACTGATGGATGGATTGATTGACTGATGGATGGATGGATGGATAAATTGAGAGATGGATTGATTGATTGATTGATTGATTGACGGATGGATGGATTGATTGATTGACTGATGGATAGATGGATAAATTGAGAGATGGATGGATGGATTGATTGATTGATTGATTGATTGATTGATGGATTGGAAGGATGAAGGAGTTGGTTGATAGATAGATAGATAGATAGATAGACGGATGGATGGATGGATGGATAAATTGAGAGATGGATGGATGGATTCATTGATTGATTGATTGATGGATAGATGGATAAATTGAGAGATGGATGGATTGATTGATTGATTGATAGATAGATGGGTAAATTGAGAGATGGATTGATTGATTGATTGATTGATGGATGGATGGATAGATGGGTTGATTGATTGATTGATTGATTGATTGATGGATGGATGGATGGATAGATGGAGAAATTGAGAGATGGATGGATTGATTGATTGACTGATGGATGGATTGATTGACTGATGGATGGATGGATGAATTGAGAGATGGATTGATTGATTGATTGATTGATTGATTGACGGATGGATGGATTGATTGATTGACTGACTGATGGATAGATGGATAAATTGAGAGATGGATGGATGGATTGATTGATTGATTGATGGATGGATTGGAAGGATGAAGGAGTTGGTTGATAGATAGATAGATAGATAGATAGACGGATGGATGGATGGATGGATAAATTGAGAGATGGATGGATGGATTCATTGATTGATTGATTGATGGATAGATGGATAAATTGAGAGATGGATGGATTGATTGATTGATAGATAGATGGGTAAATTGAGAGATGGATTGATTGATTGATTGATTGATTGATGGATGGATGGATGGATAGATGGGTTGATTGATTGATTGATTGATGGATGGATAGATGGAGAAATTGAGAGATGGATGGATTGATTGATTGACTGATGGATGGATTGATTGACTGATGGATGGATGGATGGATAAATTGAGAGATGGATTGATTGATTGATTGATTGATTGACGGATGGATGGATTGATTGATTGACTGATGGATAGATGGATAAATTGAGAGATGGATGGATGGATGGATTGATTGATTGATTGATTGATTGATTGATGGATTGGAAGGATGAAGGAGTTGGTTGATAGATAGATAGATAAATAGATAGACGGATGGATGGATGGATGGATAAATTGAGAGATGGATGGATGGATTCATTGATTGATTGATTGATGGATAGATGGATAAATTGAGAGATGGATGGATTGATTGATTGATTGATTGATTGATAGATAGATGGGTAAATTGAGAGATGGATTGATTGATTGATTGATGGATGGATGGATAGATGGGTTGATTGATTGATTGATTGATTGATGGATGGATAGATGGAGAAATTGAGAGATGGATGGATTGATTGATTGACTGATGGATGGATTGATTGACTGATGGATGGATGGATGGATAAATTGAGAGATGGATTGATTGATGGATTGATTGATTGACGGATGGATGGATTGATTGACTGATGGATAGATGGATAAATTGAGAGATGGATGGATGGATTGATTGATTGATTGATTGATTGATGGATTGGAAGGATGAAGGAGTTGGTTGATAGATAGATAGATCGATAGATAGACGGATGGATGGATGGATGGATAAATTGAGAGATGGATGGATGGATTCATTGATTGATTGATTGATGGATAGATGGATAAATTGAGAGATGGATGGATTGATTGATTGATGGATAGATGGATAAATTGAGAGATGGATGGATGGATTGATTGATTGATAGATAGATGGGTAAATTGAGAGATGGATTGATTGATTGATTGATGGATGGATGGATAGATGGGTTGATTGATTGATTGATGGATGGATGGATGGATAGATGGAGAAATTGAGAGATGGATGGATTGATTGATTGATCGATTGACGGACGGATTGATTGACACCCGCCTCCCCCTCCCGCCCCCAGGCTCCTGGGCTACCAATCCCACGACTCGGCCCCGGAGCCCCAGGACAACTTCCTCAAGCGCATGTCCGGAATGATCCGCCTCTACGCCGCCATCTTGACGCTGCGCTGGCCCTACGGGGAGGGGCAGGGGGTGAGGCCTTCCGGAAAATTCCGGGCTGGAGGGGGGGGGAGGAGGAAAAAGAAATCCATTGATTCGATATTTATTTGATTTGATTGTTCATTTATTTGATTGATTCGATGTTATCTTATGTTATTTTGAATTTATTTGATTTATTCTGTTATGTTATTTGATTTTGAATTTGTTTTATTTATTCTATGTTATGTTATTTTTAATTTGTTTTATTCTATGTTATGTTATTTGATTTTGAATTTGTTTTAATTATTCTATGTTATGTTATTTTTAATTTGTTTTATTCTATGTTATGTTATTTGATTTTTAATTTGTTTTATTTATTCTATGTTATGTTATTTTTAATTTGTTTTATTCTATGTTATGTTATTTGATTTTTAATTTGTTTTATTTATTCTATGTTATGTTATTTTTAATTTGTTTTATTTATTCTATGTTATGTTATTTTTAATTTATTTGATTTAGTCTGTTATTCTACTTTTATTTTATTTTATTTTATTTTATGTTATTTATTTTATTTTGAATTTATTTGATTTATTCTATGTTATGTTATTTTGAATTTAATTTGATTTATTCTATGTTATGTTATTTCATTTTTAATTTGTTTTATTTATTCTATGTTATGTTATTTTTAATTTATTTGATTTATTGTTATGTTCTTTTATTTTATTTTATTTATTATATGTTATTTTATTTTGAATTTATTTGATTTATTCTATGTTATGTTATTTTATTTTGAATTTATTTGATTTATTCTATGTTATTTATTTGATTTTTAATTTATTTTGTTCTATGGTATTTATTTTATTTTGAATTTATTTGATTTATTCTATGGTATTTATTTTATTTTGAATTTATTTTATTCTATGTTATGTTATTTTATTTTGAATTTATTTGATTTATTCTATGTTATTTATTTGATTTTTAATTTATTTGATTTATTCTATTTTTAATTTATTTTATTTATTCAATGTTATGTTATTTTATTTTGAATTTATTTGATTTATTCTATGTTATGCTATTTTATTTTGAATTTATTTGATTTATTCTATGTTACATTATGTTATTTTGAATTTATTTGATTTATTCTGTTTTTTATTTTATTTTGAATTTATTTTATTCTATGTTATGTTATTTTATTTGATTTATTCTGTTATTTATTTGATTTTGAATTTATTTTATTCTATGTTATTTATTTTATTTTGAATTTATTTGATTTATTCTATGTTAGGTTATTTTGAATTTATTTGATTTATTCTATGTTATTTATTTTATTTTGAATTTATTTGATTTATTCTATGTTAGGTTATTTTATTTTGAATTTATTTGATTTATTCTATGTTATGTTATTTGATTTATTCTACGTTATTTATTTTATTTTGAATTTATTTTATTCTATGTTATTTATTTTATTTTGAATTTATTTGATTTATTCTGTTAGGTGATTTTATTTTGAATTTATTTGATTTATTCTATTAGGTTATTTTATTTTGAATTTATTTGATTTATTCTATGTTATGCTATGTTAAACATTTGGGTTCTCGTTTTATTTCGGCCCCGTCTTCGAATCTCGATTCTTTCCCCCTCATTTAAATATTTTATTATTCAAATCGTTTGACATGAATATTCGATTATTTCCCAGAACCACCCGCACGGACTCAACCAGGCCTGGCGCTGGTTGGCCCAGACTTTGAACTCGGAGCCAATGGCCGACGTGACGGCCACCATCCTCTTCGACTTCCTGGAGGTGGGACCCACTTCCTCTTTCCTATTTCCTGTTTCCTGGAGGTGGGACCCAGGCATCCAGAAGGGGAGGGGACTTCCTGTTTCCTGGAGGTGGGATCTGGGAGGAGGGGAGGGGATTTCCTGTTTTCCCTTCCTTGTTTCCTGTTTCCTGGAGGTGGGATCTGGCGTCCGGGAGGGGGAGGGGAATGGGGGATTTCCTGTTTCCTGGAGAGGGAAGGGGAAGGATTTCCTGTTTCCTGGAGGTGGGACCCAGGCGTCCGGGGCAGGAAGTGGGGGCGGGGAGGGCATTTCCTGTTTCCTGGAGGTGGGACCCAGGTGTCCGGGAGGGGAGGGGATTTCCTGTTTCCCCTTTCTTGTTTCCTGGAGGTGGGACCCAGGTGTCTGGGAGAGGAGGGATTTCCTGTTTCCCCTTTCTTGTTTCCTGTTTCCCGTTTCCTGGAGGTGGGACCCAGGCGTCCGGGAGGAGTCAGGGGATTTCCTGTTTCCCGTTTCCTTTCCCATTTCCTGTTTCCTGGAGGTGGGACCCAGGCGTCCGGGATGGAGGGGAGGGCATTTCCTGTTTCCTGGAGGTGGGACCCAGGCGTCCGGGAGGGGGAGGGGAATGGGGGATTTCCTGTTTCCTGGAGAGGGAAGGGGAAGGATTTCCTGTTTCCTGGAGGTGGGACCCAGGCGTCCGGGAGGGGGAAGGGAATGGGGGATTTCCTGTTTCCTGGAGAGGGAAAGGGAAGGATTTCCTGTTTCCTGGAGGTGGGACCCAGGCGTCCAGGAGGGGGAGGGGAATGGGGGGTTTCCTGTTTCCTGGAGAGGGAAGGGGAAGGATTTCCTGTTTCCTGGAGGTGGGCCCTGCCGTCCGGGGCAGGAAGTGGGGGCGGGGAGGGCATTTCCTGTTTCCTGGAGGTGGGACCCAGGTGTCCGGGAGGGGAGGGGATTTCCTGTTTCCCCTTTCTTGTTTCCTGGAGGTGGGACCCAGGTGTCTGGGAGAGGAGGGGATTTCCTGTTTCCCCTTTCTTGTTTCCTGTTTCCCGTTTCCTGGAGGTGGGACCCAGGCGTCCGGGAGGAGTCAGGGGATTTCCTGTTTCCCGTTTCCTTTCCCATTTCCTGTTTCCTGGAGGTGGGACCCAGGCGTCCGGGATGGAGGGGAGGGCATTTCCTGTTTCCTGGAGGTGGGACCCAGGCGTCCGGGAGGGAGGGGAATGGGGGATTTCCTGTTTCCTGGAGAGGGAAGGGAAGGATTTCCTGTTTCCTGGAGGTGGGACCCAGGCGTCCGGGAGGGGGAGGGGAATGGGGGATTTCCTGTTTCCTGGAGAGGGAAGGGGAAGGATTTCCTGTTTCCTGGAGGTGGGACCCACTTCCTATTTCCTGTTTCCTGGAGGTGGGACCCAGGCGTCCGGGAGAGGGGAGGGGAATGGGGGATTTCCTGTTTCCGGGAGAAGGAAGGGGAAGGATTTCCTGTTTCCTGGAGGTGGGACCCATTTCCTCTTTCCTGTTTCCTGGAGGTGGGACCCAGGTGTCCGGGAACAGGAAGCGGAGGAAACATTTCACTTCATTTCATTCTTATTACCTTATTTGACCTATTGGTTTTATTTTTATTTCATTTCTTTGATTCTACTTATTTCATTTTTAGTTCATTTCTTTCATTCTACTTATTTCATTTTTATTTCATTTCTTTCATTCTACTTATTTCATTTCTTTGATTCTACTTATTTCATTTTTATTTCATTTCTTTGATTCTACTTATTTCATTTTTATTTTATTTCTTTGATTCTACTTATTTCATTTTTATTTCATTTCTTTGATTCTATTTATTTCATTTTTATTTCATTTCTTTGATTCTACTCATTTTATTTCATTTTTATTTCATTTTTATATTTCACTTTGATTTCCTTTTATCATATTATTATGGCTTTTTGCTGTTTTTCTTATTTTTATTTCCATTCTTGCTTTTCATTACTGTTGTTTTATTATCGTAATTATTATTATTATAGCTGTTTATTATTATTATTATTATTATTAGGTTTGTGGCAATGCTCTCATGAAAGTCTACCAGTCCCAATTTTGGAAAATGATCATCATGATCAGAGAGGAATATCTGCCAAGGTATCTGCCAATCATCTCTATAATCAAAATTTGCATTTTCCCCGCAAATTGATTGCAAAATTTGCAGTAAATTAATTCAGGTTTATGGTCAAAATTTGCAATTTTCCCGCCGTTTGCTATAAGTTGCAATGGGAATTTTATTTCTTCTTTTATTTCATTGTGTTGATTTTACTTCTTTTAATTCCATTTCATTTTTATTTATTATATTTATATTTATATTTTATTTATTTATTATTATTTATTTTATTTATTACATTTATTATATTATTTATTATTATAATTTATTATATTATATTTTTCATTTGGTATACTTTTCGTTTTCTTTCTTTCCATTTCATTTTTATATATTTTCTTTCCGTTTTATTTATTACGCTTTATGTTTCATTTGGTTTATTTTATTTATGTTTTGTTTTATTTATTTTCCTTTCCTTTAAATAAAACAAAACATAAATAAAATAAACAAAATGAAACATAAAACGTAATAAATAAAATAGAAAGAAAATATTTATTTTCTTATTTCTTATTTCTTATATTTATATTTATATTATATTTATTATGTTTTATTTTTCATTTGGTTTACTTTTCGTGTTCTTTCTTTCCATTTCATTTTTATATATTTTCTTTCTGTTTTCTTTATTACGTTTTATGTTTCATTTGGTTTATTTTATTTATGTTTTGTTTTATTTATTTTCCTTTCCTTTTTATTTAATTTATTATATTTATATTTATATTATATTTATTATATTTTATTTTTCATTTGGTTTACTTTTCGTTTTCTTTCTTTCCATTTCATTTTTATATATTTTCTTTCTGTTTTCTTTATTACGTTTTATGTTTTATTTTGTTTATTTTATTTATTTTTTGTTTTATTTATTTTCCTTTCCTTTTTATTTAATTTCTTTATATTTTCTTTATATTATTTATATTTATATTTTTCATTTACTGTTCATTTACTATTTTACTTATATTTATATTTTTCAATTACTATTTGCTTACTATTTTATTTATATTTTTCATTTACTGTTCATTTACTATTTTATTTATATTTATGTTTTTCATTTACTGTTCATTTACTATTTTACTTATATTTATATTTTTCATTTACTGTTCATTTACTATCTTATTTATATTTTTCATTTACTGTTTTATTTATAATGGATAAAAAAAATAAATATAATAATATAATAATATATAATATAATATAATAAATAAATAAAATTTACCATTTTATTTATATTTATATCTTTCATTTACTATTTGCTTACTATTTTATTTATATTTATATTTTTCATTTACTGTTCATTTACTATGTTATTTATGTTTTTCATTTACTGTTTTATTTATAATGGATAAAAAATATATATATAATAATATAATAATATATAATATAATAAATAAATAAAATTTACCATTTTATTTATATTTATATTTTTCATTTACTATTTATTTCCTATTTTATTTATATTTATATTTTTTCTTGATTTTGTTTCGTTCATTTCTTTGATTTCTTTCCTTTCGTTTCGTTTCACCGTTTTGCAATTAAAATCTCCCTCTTGATCCCTGCAGGATCCAAGAGATCACCAGCGCTGGGCAAATGGGATCCTTCATCCGGTTGAAGCAGTTTTGGAGGTAAAATGATTGCAAATTATTTGCAAATTCTTCCAAATTATTGCATTTGAAATTATTGCATCTGAATTACTGCATTTGAAATTATTGCATTTGAATTTATTGCATTCGAAATTTTTGCATTTCAAATTTTTGCATTTGAATTTATTGTATTTGAAATTATTGCATTTCAAATTTTTGCATTTGAAATTTTTGCATGCAAAATTATTGCATTCGAAATTATTGCATCTGAAATTATTGCATTAGGAATTATTGCATTCAAATTAAATTTGAAATTTTTGCATTGGAATTTATTGCATTCCAAATTTTTGCATTTGAAATGATTGCATTTGAAATGATTGCATTTGAATTTATTGCATTTGAATTTATGGTATTCGAAATTTTTGCATTTTAAAATCAGAATCAAAATCTTCATTTCAAAATCAGAAACGGAATCATCATTTTAGAATTAGAAAGGGAACAGAAATTTTCATTTTAAAATCAGAAACTGAATCAAAATCCTAATTTTAAAATCAGAAACTGAATCAAAATCTAGATCTCAAAATCAGAAACGGAATCAAAATCTTGATTTCAAAATAAAAAATGGAATCGAAATCTTGATTTCAGAATCAGAAACGGAATCAAAATCTTGATTTCAACATAAAAAATGGAATCGAAATCTTGATTTCAGAATCAGAAACGGAATCAAAATCTTGATTTCAAAATCAGAAACGGAATTGAAATCTTCATTTCAAAATCAGAAGCAGAATCAAAATCTTCACTTTAAAATCAGAAATGGAATTGAAATCTTATTTTTAAAATAGTGCCAAATTTTCATAAACAGAAATCTCATTTTAAAATCAGAAACGGAGCCAAAACCTTCATTTTAAAGTTATGCCAAATTTCCAGAAATAGAAATTCATTTTAAAATCAGAAACGGAATTGAAATCTTCATTTTAAAATTGGGGCAAATTTCCAGAAATAGAAATCTTATTTTAAAAATCAGAAACTGAATTGAAATCTTAATTTAAAAATAATGCAGCGTTTTCAGAAATTGAAATCTTATTTTAAAAATCAGAAACGGAATCAAAATCCTAATTTTAAAATCAGAAACAGAATCAAAATTCTCATTTTAATGTTAACGCTAATAATAATAATAATAATAATAATAATAATTTAATTTGTAGAATTTCATTATAATTTCATTTCCCTCATTATCAGGATCGTTTTTCTTGGGAATGTAAAACAGTATTGAAGTGAAATAATAATTATAATTATATTATATATATGTGTGTGTGTGTGTGTGTGTGTATAATTATAATAATTATAAGTTTATTTGTAGAATTTTATTATTATTGTTATTTCATTTCTATACTGCTTTACATGAAATTCTACATGAAATTATAATAATAATAATAATAATAATAATAATAATAAATTAATTTGTAAAATTTCATTATAATTTCATTTCCCTCATTATCAGGATCGTTTTTCTTGGGAATGTAAAACAGTACACAAATGAAATAATTATTATAATACTAATACTAATGTTAACGCTAATAATAATAATAATAATAATAATGATAATAATAATAATAATAATAAATTAATTTGTAGGATTTCATTATAATTTCATTTCCCTCATTATCAGGATCGTTTTTCTTGGGAATATAAAACAGTATCAAAGTGAAATAATAATTATAATAATTATATATATTATATATTATAATTATAAGAAGTTCATTTGTAGAATTTCATTATAATTTCATTTCCCTCGTTATCAGGATCGTTTTTCTTGGGAATGTAAAACAGTATCGAAGTGAAATAATAATTATAATTATATTATATATGTATGTGTGTGTGTGTGTATATAATTATAATAATTATAAGTTTATTTGTAGAATTTCATGTAAAGCAGTATAGAAATGAAATAATAATAATAATAATAATAATAATAATAATAATAATAATAATAAATTAATTTGTAGAATTTCATTATAATTTCATTTCCCTCATTATCCGGATCGTTTTTCTTGGGAATCTAAAGCAGTACACAAATAATTATTATAATACTAATACTAATGTTAACGGTAATAATAATAATAATAATAGTAATAATAATAATAAATTAATTTGTAGAATTTCATTATAATTTCATTTCCCTCATTATCCGGATCGTTTTTCTTGGGAATCTAAAGCAGTACACAAATGAAATAATTATTATAATACTAATACTAATGTCAACGCTAATAATAATAGAAATGATAATAGAAATGATAATAATAATAGTAATAATAATAGTAATAATAATAATAATAATAATAATAATAATAACAAATTAATTTGTAGAATTTCATTATAATTTCATTTCCCTCATTATCAGGATCGTTTTTCTTGGGAATCTAAAGCAGTACACAAATGAAATAATTATTCTAATACTAATACTAATGTTAACGCTAATAATAATAGTAATAATAATAGTAATGATAATAATAATAGTAATAATAATAATAGTAATAATAATAATAATAAATTAATTTGTAGAATTTCATTATAATTTCATTTCCCTCATTATCAGGATCGTATGTCTTGGGAATCTAAAGCAGTACACAAATGAAATAATTATTCTAATAATAATAATAATAATAATAATAATAATAATAATAATAATAATAATAAACGAATATAATATATTAGCAATTATTAATATTCATCATAATAATAATAATAACTTCCCTCCTCTCTTCCCAGGAATCTTTGCGGCGGAACGAAATCCCCCTCCCCAAGGGATTCCTGCCCCCCTCCTTTTGGAGGTCGTGACTCCGCCCCCCGAATTTCCCGGAACCTTCCGGAGCCGTTTCCGGGAAAGAAACCGACGGCGCCGAGAAAAATCCAGAATTTTCCCAAGGTGCAACGGGAATTATTCCGATTATTCAAATTGGTCTATTTTCCTCAATTTCTGAACGTAAATTTAAAAATGTAAATTTAAATCTAAATTTAAATCTAAATTTAAAAATGGAATTTCAATTGATTTCTTGAATTCTTTCGGAATGAAATTTGAATTTAATTTTGACATTTAATTTTAATTTTAAAATTAATTTTAATTGTAATTTTGACATTTGACGCTTTCGAAAAAACCCTTTTAAGTTTAAATTTCATTTTTAAATGGGATCCTTGAATGATTAAATGGAAATTTCATTTTCAAATTGGATCCTTGAATGATTAAATGGAAATTTCATTTTCAAATTGGTTCCTTGAATGATTAAATGGAAATTTCATATTTAAATTGGTTCCTTGAATGATTAAATGGAAATTTCATTTTCAAATTGGTTCCTTGAGTGATTAAATGGAAATTTCATTTTTAAATTGGATCCTTGAATGATTAAATGGAAATTTCATATTTAAATTGGTTCCTTGAATGATTAAATGGAAATTTCATTTTCAAATTGGTTCCTTGAATGATTAAATGGAAATTTCATATTTAAATTGGTTCCTTGAATGATTAAATGGAAATTTCATATTTAAATTGGTCCCTTGAATGATTAAATGGAAATTTCATATTTAAATTGGATCCTTCAATGATTAAATGGAAATTTCATTTTTAAATTGGATCCTTGAATGATTAAATGGAAATTTCATATTTAAATTGGTTCCTTGAATGATTAAATGAAAATTTCATAGTTAAATTGGATCCTTGAATGATTAAATGGAAATTTCATTTTTAAATTGGTCCCTTGAATGATTAAATGGAAATTTCATATTTAAATTGGATCCTTCAATGATTAAATGGAAATTTCATTTTTAAATTGGTTCCTTGAATGATTAAATGGAAATTTCATATTTAAATTGGATCCTTGAATGATTAAATGGAAATTTCATTTTCAAATTGAACTTAGTAATTAAATTTAAATTGAACTTCTAAGTTTAACCCCTTTATAATTAAATGTAAATTTTAAGTTTAATCATTTACTGGTTAAATTTAAATTTAATTTTCAAGTTTCATCCCTTAATCATTCAATGTAAATGAAATTTAAATTTAATTTTCAAGTTTCATCCCTTAATCGTTCAATGTCAATGAAATTTAAATTTAATTTTTAAATTTAATTTTTAAATTTCACCCTTTCCTCGTTAATTTTGAATTTCATTGTCATCGCATTCACCGGACTTGGAAGAAAATAAAGGAAATAAAAGGAAATAATTTTTTTCATTTTCAGAACTGCTTGGAATATTAAAATGGAAGTTTCTGGAAGCCAATGTTTCTGTCGATTTCTAGAAGGTTCCGGAAGGAGGGATTTCTAGGGGGTTCTGGGATTTGAAGGGAGTTCTAGATTCCGGGATTTCCAGGGGTTCTAGATTCCGGGATTTCCAGGGGGTTCCGGGAGGAGGGATTTCTAGGAGGTTCCGGATTTCTATGGGGTTCCGGGATTTCTAGAAGATTCCGGAAGGAGGGATTTCTAGGGGGTTCTGGGATTTGAAGGGAGTTCTAGATTCCGGGATTTCCAGGGGTTCTAGATTCCGGGATTTCCAGGGGGTTCTGGAAGGAGGGATTTCTAGGAGGTTCCGGGTTTCTATGGGGTTCCGGAAGGAGGGATTTCTAGAGGGTTCCGGAAGGGTTTGAAGGGGGATCCGGAACGAGGGATTTCTAGGGGTTCCGGGATTTCCAGGGGTTCTGGAAGGAGGATTTGAAGGGGATCCGGAATGAGGGATTTCTAGGGGGTTCCGGGATTTCCAGGGTGTTCCGGAAAGAGGGATTTCTAGGGGGTTCCAGGATTTCCAGGGGGTTCCGGAAGGAGGGATTTCTAGGGGGTTCCAGGATTTCCAGGGGGTTCCGGAAGGAGGGATTTCTAGGGGGTTCCAGGATTTCCAGGGGGTTCCGGAAGGAGGGATTTCGAGGGGGTTCCCGGATTTCCAGGGGTTCCGGAAGGAGGGATTTCTAGGAGGTTCCGGAAGGAGGGATTTCAAGAGGGTTCTGGAAGGAAGGGTTTGAAGGGGTTCCGGGGTTCCAGGGGATTATGGAAGGAGGGATTTGAAGGGATTCCAGAAGGAGAGATTTCTAGGGGGTTCCGGGATTTCCAGGAGGTTCCGGAAGGAGGGATTTCTAGGGGGTTCCGGGATTTCCAGGGGATTCCAAAAGGAGAGATTTCCAGGGGGTTCCGGAAGGAGGGATTTCTAGGAGGTTCCGGATTTCTATGGGGTTCCGGGATTTCTAGAAGATTCCGGAAGGAGGGATTTCTAGGGGGTTCTGGGATTTGAAGGGAGTTCTAGATTATGGGATTTCCAGGGGTTCTAGATTCCGGGATTTCCAGGGCGTTCCGGATTTCCAGGGGTTCTAGATTCCGGGATTTCCAGGGGATTATGGAAGGAGGGATTTGAAGGGGGTTCTGGAAGGAGGGATTCCAAGGGTGTTCCGGGATTCCCAGGGGATTCCAGAAGGAGAGATTTCCAGGGGGTTCTGTAAAGAGGGATTTGAAGGGGGATCCGGAAGGAGGGATTTCTAGGGGGTTCCGGGATTTCCAGGGGATTATGGAAGGAGGGATTTGAAGGGGGATCCAGAAGGAGGGATTCCAAGGGGGTTCCGGATTCCCAGTGGGTTATGGATTCTGGGATATCCAGGGGGTTCCGGAAGGAGGGATTTCTAGAGGGTTCCGGAAGGAAGGGTTTGAAGGGGGTTCCGGGATTTCCATGGGATTATGGAAGGAGGGATTTGAAGGGGGATCCGGAAGGAGGGATTTCTAGGGGGTTCCGGGATTCCCAGGGGATTCCAGAAGGAGAGATTTCCAGGGGAATCCGGATTCCAGGATTTCCAGGGGGTGCCGGATTTCAAGGAGGTTCCAGAAGGAAGGATTTGAAGGGGGATCCGGATTCCGGGATTTCCAGGGGGTTCTGTAAAGAGGGATTTGAAGGGGATCCAGAAGGAGGGATTCCAAGGGGGTTCCGGGATTTCCAGGGGATTATGGAAGGAGGAATTTGAAGGGGGATCCGGAAGGAGGGATTTCTAGGAGGTTCTGGATTTCTATGGGGTTCCGGAAGGAGGGATTTCTAGGAGGTTCTGGATTTCTATGGGGTTCCGGAAGGAGGGATTTCTAGGGGGTTCTGGGATTTCTAGGGGGTTCCGGAAGGAGGGATTTCTAGAGGGTTCTGGGATTTCCAGGGATTTCTGGAAGGAGGGATTCCAAGGGGATTCCAGAAGGAGAGATTTCCAGGGGGTTCCGGAAGGCGGGATTTCCAGGGGGTTCTGGATTTCAAGGAGGTTCCAGAAGGAAGGATTTGGAGGGGGATCCGGATTCCGGGATTTCCAGGGGGTTCTGTAAAGAGGGATTTGAAGGGGATCCAGAAGGAGGGAGTCCAAAGGGGTTCCGGGATTTCCAGGGGATTATGGAAGGAGGGATTTGATGGGGGATCCGGAAGGAGGGATTTCTAGGGGGTTCCGGGATTTCCAGGGGGTTCCGGAAGGAAGGGTTTGAAGGGGGTTCCGGGATTTCTAGTGGATTATGGAAGGAGGGATTTGAAGGGGGATCCAGATTCCGGGATTTCCAGGGAGTTCTGTAAAGAGGGATTTGAAGGGGGATCCGGAAGGAGGGATTTCTAGGGGGTTCCGGGATTTCCAGGGGATTATGGAAGGAGGAATTTAAAGGGGGATCCGGAAGGAGGGATTTCTAGGGGGTTATGGGATTTCCAGGGGTTTCTGGAAGGAGGGATTTCCAGGGGGTTCCAGGATTTCCAGGGTGTTCCGGAAGGAGGAATTTCTAGGGGATTCCAGAAGGAGAGATTTCCAGGGGGATCCGGATTCCGGGATTTCCAGGGGATTCTGTAAAGAGGGATTTGAAGGGGGATCCGGAAGGAGGGGTTTCTAGAGGGTTCCGGAAGGAAGGGTTTGAAGGGGGTTCCGGGATTTCCAGGGGATTATGGAAGGAGGGATTTCTAGGGGGTTCCGGGATTTCCAGGGGGTTCCGGAAGGAGGGATTTCTAGAGGGTTCCGGGATTTCCAGGGGGTTCTGTAAAGAGGGATTTGAAGGGGGATCCAGAAGGAGGGATTCCAAGGGGGTTCCGGATTCCCAGTGGGTTATGGATTCCGGGATATCCAGGGGGATTCCGGATTTCCAGGGGGATCCGGGATTTCAAGGGGATTCCTGAAGAAGGACTTTCCAGGGGGTTCTAGATTCCGGGATCTCCAGGCTTTTCCGGAAGGAAGGGAACCTCAAAGCAATGATAGGGGAAGAAAATGGAAAACCATAGAGTCTTGGAGGTCCAACCCTAGAAGGAAAAGACCGGGACCCAGGTGTCCGGGAGGGGAGGGGACTTCCTGTTTCCTGGAGGTGGGACCCAGGTGTCCGGGAGGGGAGGGGACTTCCTGTTTCCTGGAGGTGGGACCCAGGTGTCCGGGAGGGGAGGGGACTTCCTGTTTCCTGGAGGTGGGACCCAGGTGTCCGGGAGGGGAGGGGACTTCCTGTTTCCTGGAGGTGGGACCCAGGTGTCCGGGAGGGGAGGGGACTTCCTGTTTCCTGGAGGTGGGACCCAGGTGTCCGGGAGGGAAGGGCATTTCCTGTTTCCCCTTTCCTGTTTCCTGGAGTGGGAAGGGAGCCGTCTAGGAATCTCAGCTCTATCATCCGGCAGAGAAGAGCCTCCACTTCCTGTTGAAGAAGCTCCGCCCCCTCACTTAATCCTTTCACAACTAATTGCAAATGTCATTTTCCCATTTCATCCTTTCAAAATTTAATTGAAATTTAACTTTTAAATCTCATCCTCTCGTTACTTTTAAATTTAATTAAGGAAAATAGAGACCTCTGCCATGAAAATAGGGACCTTCTATTTCAGTTAAAATTAATTTTAATTTTTATATTTAATCCTTTAAATTTTTTACATTTAGTTTTAAATTTTAATTAGATTAAATTTAATTTTTACATTTAATCCTTTAATTTTTTTACATTTAATTTTAAATTTTAGATTAATTTTAATTTTGACATTTAATCCTTTAAATTTTTTTCATTTCATTTTAAATTTTAATTAGATTACATTTAAGTTTTACATTTAATCCTTTAACAATTAACTGTAAATGTAACTTTTACATTTAATCCTTAAAAATTTAATTAAATTTTTAAATCTCAACCTTTCATCATTTCATCGTTACTTTCAAATTTAATTAATGAAAATAGGGACCTCCTATTCCATATTCTGCTATGAAAATAGAGACCTCCTATTCCAGATTCTGCAATGAAAATAGAGACCTATTCCGCATTCTGCGGTGAAAATAGGGACCTGCTATTTCACCCTCTATAATGAAAATAGGGACCTCCTATTACACATTCTGTATATGTTGGTTGAGAACATATTTATTCCGAATATCTATTGATAGATAGATAAATATCTATATACAGATAGAGAGCTATACAAATTATATCTATATAACTGTATAAATTATATCTATATATAAATCCGTATATGTTGGTTGAGGGCATTTATATTTATATTCAGAGAGCTATTTAAATTATATCTCATATATATATCTGTATAAATTATCTGTATATATATATATATAGATATATCTATATATATTTATATATTATATATATTTATATATTATATTTATATATTATATATATTTATATATTATATATATATACACATATACACAGATATAACTTATATAGTTCTGCAATGAAAATAGGGACCTCCTATTCCACATTCTGTAATGAAAAATTATATCTTATATATATATATAACTGTATAAATTATATCTATATATAAATCCGTATATGTTGGTTGAGGGCATATATATTTATATTCAGAGAGCTATTTAAATTATATCTCATATAGATATCTGTGTAAATTATCTGTATATATAGATAGATCTATATATATTTATATATTATATATGATATATATTTATATATTATATTGATATTTTTAGAGATATATATATATATATACACACATACACAGATATAACTTATATAGTTCTCTATAAATAGAAAAATACATTTAGAATAAATAGATATTTAATATACATATTTTTATATATATATATATTTTATATATATATAAAATTATATATATATATATATATACAGATTTTATATATATATATATATATATATATATAAATTTTATATATATTATATATAAATTTTATATATATATATATATATTATATACAGATATAATTGATATAGCTCTCGAAATAAATAGAAATATATCTCTGGGGTCAAATGCCCTCAACCAAAATGGCGGCGGAGAGCTCGGCGGCGCGATTTCAGCCGACCTCTCGCGAGAACTGGGCCCTCTCTGCGCGATTGCCTTCCTCATCTCGCGGGAATAGCGTGCCGGGAGAGGCGATTGGATGCTCGCACCTCTCGCGAGAATACGGCCCTTTCCCGCCATCTTTCCCCCGAGTTCTCGCGAGACCTAGGCCTCTTTTTCCCCAAGTCTCGCGGGAATACGCCGCTTCCCGCGCTATTTCCCCACAGTTCTTGCGAGACGTCGAGATTATCCCCCACTTCTCGCGAGAGGTAGTCCGAAATCTCGCGAGAGGACGGCCCTCCGGCGCTCTTTCCCACCACTTCTCGCGAGAGGTAGGCCTATCCGCGCGATTCCGTTTCGAAATCTCGCGAGAGAACGTCCCTCAGGCGCTCCTTCCACTCAGGTCTCGCGAGAAGTAGGCCTCTCCGCGTGATTCTCTCCCAAATCTCACGGGAGGACGTCTCCCCGCCGCGATTTCCCCCCCCTTCTCGCGAGAACTAGGCCCCGCCGCGAGATTCTCTCCCGAGATCTCGCGTGAGAACGATTCCCCGCTGCGATTTCCCCACGTCTCGCGAGTCCTTCGAAATCCCGCGAGAGGACGGCTCCCCGGCGCTGTTTTCCCCAATTCCCGCGGGAAGTAGGCCTCCCCGCGCGATTTCATCCCAATTCTCGCGTTGTTTCGCCCCCTACCCGCTCCTCTCGCGAGACCTTACGCCCCTCCGCGAGATTCCCTCCCACTTCTCGCGAGAGCCGATTTCCCTCCCAATTCTGGCGAGAAGTAGGCGATTCCCTCCCAATTCTCGCGGGATTTCGGCCCTCGCCCTCTCTTCCCGCGAGAACACGCTCCCCTCGCGTCATCTCCCCGCGCCGCGTCGCCCCCGTCGCCCTGGCAACGCGGCCTAGTCCGCCGACGGAAGCCTCGGCCTTTCCTGCGCGATGTTCTCCGAGGCGGCCGGCGGCGCCGCGGACGTGGCCTCGGTGTGGCGGGCCGAGCGGGGCAGGCGCTGCGAGGAGGTGGGCGTTCTCTATTTATATTTATATTTATTTTTATTTTTATCTCCATTTCTCTGTATTTATATCTATATTTGCCTCAATATATCCGTGTAAATAGAGATATATTTTCAGGAGGGTGGAATTTTCTATCAATTTCTATTCATATTTATTCATCCGTATTTGTATTTCTACGCATTTTTATTTTTAGATATTAATCCTATTAATCCTGTAATTGATCAGTCCAAAAATGAGCCCCCTATTCATCCAGTAAGTCATATATAACAATTAATCAATATATAATCAATATAGAACAATTAATCAATATAGAACCATCTATCTAACTCTCTGTATAGATATTATCTTGCTATATATTGATTAATATATAGATAGCTAGCTAGCTAGATAGATAGATACAGTTATATAACAGTTAATCAATACATAATCAATATATAACTAATCAAGATTAATAAATAGATAACTCTCTAACTCTCTGTATATTTATTATCTAGTTATATATTGATTAATATATAGATAGAGTGCTATATAGATAGATATACACAGATATATAACAATTAATCAATATATAACAATCTCTCTATAACTCTCTGTATATTTATTATCTAGTTATATATTGATTAATATATTGACAGAAATCTATATAGATAGATATATACAGTTACATAACAGTTAATCAATACATAATCAATATATAACTAATCAAGTTTAATAGATAGATAGATAACAATCAATACATTACAATCAATATATAACTAATCAAGTTTAATAGATAGATAGATAACAATCAATACATTACAATCAATATATAACTAATCAAGATTAATAAATAGATAGATAGATAACAATCAATACATTACAATCAATATATAACTAATCAAGATTAATAGATAGATAGATAGATAACAATCAATACATTACAATCAATATATAACTAATCAAGATTAATAAATAGATAGATAACAATCAATACATTGCAATCAATATATAACTAATCAAGATCAATAAATAGATAGATAGATAACAATCAATACATTACAATCAATATATAACTAATCAAGATTAAGAGATAGATAGATAACAATCAATACATTACAATCAATATATAACTAATCCAGATTAATAAATAGATAGATAGATATAGACAGATATATAACCATTAATCAATATATAACAATCTCTCCATCTCTAACTCTCTGTATATTTATTATCTAGTTATATATTGATTAATATATAGATAGTGAGCTATATAGATAGATATATACAGTTATATAACAATTAATCAATACATAACAATCAATATATAACTAATCCAGATTAATAAATACATAGAGAGATAGATAGACAATATAACAATTAATCAATTCATAACAATCAATATATAACTAATCCAGATTAATAAATAGAGAGATAGATAGATATAGACAGATATATAACAATTAATCAATATATAACAATCTCTCTCTCTATCTATAACTCTGTATATTTATTATCTAGTTATATATTGATTAATATATAGATAGTGAGCTATATAGCTAGATATAGACAGTTGTATAACATTTAATCAATACATGATCAATATATAACTAATCAAGATTAATAAATAGAGAGATAGAGAGATATAGATATATAACAATTAATCAATATATAACAATCTATCTATACTCCTCTGTATATTTATTGATCTTGATTAGTTATATATTGATTAATAAATAGATAGATAGAGGGCTATATAGAGAGATAGATAGATACAGTTATAGATATATATCAATAGACAACAATCAATAGATAATTAAGAAGATTTATACATAGATAATTATATAGATATAGATAGATTTTTAGTTATAGATATAGAGATATATAACAATCAATATATAACAATCTCTCTATAGCTCTGTATATTTATTAATCTAGATTAGTTATATATTGATTAATAAATAGATTGATAGCTATATAGATAGAATAGATAGATACAGTTATAGATATTTAACAATTAATCAATACATAACAATCAATATATAACTAATCAAGATTAATAGATAGATATAGATAGATATATACAGTTATAGAAATATATAACAATTGATCAATATATAACAATCAATATATAACTAATCAAGATTAACAAATAGAGAGATAGCTCTGTATATTTATTAATCTAGATTAGTTATATATTGATTAATAAATAGATTGATAGCTATATAGATAGAATAGATAGATACAGTTATAGATATTTAACAATTAATCAATACATAACAATCAATATATAACTAATCAAGATTAATAGATAGATATAGATAGATATATACAGTTATAGAAATATATAACAATTGATCAATATATAACAATCAATATATAACTAATCAAGATTAACAAATAGAGAGATAGCTCTGTATATTTATTAATCTAGATTAGTTATATATTGATTAATAAATAGATTGATAGCTATATAGATAGAATAGATAGATACAGTTATAGATATTTAACAATTAATCAATACATAACAATCAATATAAAACTAATCAAGATTAATAGATAGATATAGATAGATACATACAGTTATAGATATAGAAATATATAAAACAATTAATCAATATATAACAATCAATATAAAACTAATCAAGATTAATAAATGTATTTATTAGTAGTAGTAGTTACAAACAGGAGACTCAAGTACCAGAGTAGGTGGGGTATAAATAAATTGTAGTAGTAGTAGTAGCAGTAATAATAATAATAATAATAATAATAAACAGGAGACCCAAGTACCAGAGTAGGCGGGGTATAAATAAATTGTAGTAGTAGTAGTAGTAGTAGTAGTGTTGTTTAGTCGTGTCCGACTCTTTGTGACCCATGGACCAGAGCACGCCAGGCAGTAATAGTAGTTGTAGCAGCAGCAGCAGTAGTAGTAATAATAATAATAATAATAATAATAAAAACAGGGGACCCAAGTACCAGAGTAGGTGGGGTATAAATAAATTGTAGTAGTAGTAGTAGTGTTGTTGTTTAGTCGTGTCCGACTCTTTGTGACCCATGGACCAGAGCACGCCAGGCAGTAATAGTAGTTGTAGCAGCAGCAGCAGCAGCAGTAGTAGTAGTAGTAGTAATAATAATAATAATAAAAACAGGGGACCCAAGTACCAGAGTAGGTGGGGTATAAATAAATTGTAGTAGTAGTAGTAGTTACAAACAGGAGACTCAAGTACCAGAGTAGGTGGGGTATAAATAAATTGTAGTAGTAGTAGTAGCAGCAGTAATAATAATAATATTATTAATAATAATAATAATAAACAGGAGACCCAAGGACCAGAGAAGGCGGGGTATAAATAAATTGTAGTAGTAGTAGTAGTAGTAGCAGTAATAATAATAATATTATTATTAATAATAATAATAAACAGGAGACCCAAGGACCAGAGAAGGCGGGGTATAAATAAATTGTAGTAGTAGTAGCAGTAATAATAATAATATTATTATTAATAATAATAATAAACAGGAGACCCAAGGACCAGAGTAGGTGGGGTATAAATAAATTGTAGTAGTAGGAGGAGGAGTAGTGTTGTTGTTTAGTCGTGTCCGACTCTTTGTGACCCATGGACCAGAGCACGCCAGGCAGTAATAGTAGCTGTAGCAGCAGCAGTAGTAGTAGTAGTAGTAGTAGTAATAATAATAATAATAAAAACAGGGGACCCAAGTACCAGAGTAGGTGGGGTATAAATAAATTGTAGTAGTAGTAGTAGTAGTTACAAACAGGAGACTCAAGTACCAGAGTAGGTGGGGTATAAATAAATTGTAGTAGTAGTAGTAGTAGCAGTAATAATAATAATATTATTATTATTAATATTAATATTATTATTAATAATAATAAACAGGAGACCCAAGTACCAGAGTAGGTGGGGTATAAATAAATTGTAGTAGTAGTAGTAGTAGTAGTAGTAGTGTTGTTTAGTCGTGTCCGACTCT
>OX395140.1:50378244-50408244 GCA_947686815.1 Podarcis lilfordi | reverse complement strand
TCCCCCATATATATTTCACCCCGAATATATTCCCCCTGGAGATATTTTCCCCATAAATATTTCCCCCCCCAATATATTCCCCCCTGGAGATATTTCCCCCAAAGATATTTCACCCCAAAGATATTTCCCCCGAAGATTTTTCACCCCAGAGATATTTCACCCCGAATATATTCCCCCTGGAGATATTTCCCCCATATATATTTCCCCCCAATATATTTTCCTCCGAAGATTTTTCTCCCCAGAGATATTCCCCCCCCGAAAATATTTCTCCCCAAAGATATTTCCCCCCCAATATATTCCCCCCTGGAGATATTTCCCCCAAAGATTTTCACCCCCAAAGATATTTTCCCCATATATATTTCCCCCCAATATATTTTCCTCCGAAGATTTTTCTCCCCAGAGATATTCCCCCCCGAAGATTTTTCACCCCAAATATATTTTCCCCATATATATTCCCCCCCCATATATTTTCCTCCGAAGATTTTTCTCCCCAGAGATATTCCCCCCCGAAGATTTTTCACCCCAAAGATATTTCACCACAAAAATATTTCCCCCATATATATTTCCCCCCGAATATATTTTCCTCTGAAGATTTTTCTCCCCAGAGATATTCCCCCCTGAAAAATTCCCCCTGAAGATATCTCCCCATAAAGATATTTCCCCCAGAGATATTTCACCCCAAAGATTTTCCCCCCGAAGATTTTTCTCCCCAGAGATATTTCACCCCGAATGTATTCCCCCTGGAGATATTTTCCCCATATATATTTTCCCCCCAATATATTTTTCTCCGAAGAGTTTTCTCCCCAGAGATATTCCCCCCCAAAGATTTTTCACCCCAAAGATATTTCACCCCAACGATATTTCCCCAAAGATATTTCCCCCAGAGATATTTCACCCCAAAGATATTTCACCCCAAAGATATTCCCCCCTGAAGATATTTCCCCCAGAGATATTTCACCCCAAAGATATGTTCCCCGAAGATTTTTCACCCCAGAGATATTTCACCCCAAAGATATTTCACCCCAAAGATATTTCCCCCAGAGATATTTCACCCCAAAGATATTTCCCCCGAAGATTTTTCTCCCCAGAGATATTTCACCCCAAAGATATTTCACCCCAAAGATATTTCCCCCGAAGATTTTTCTCCCCAGAGATATTCCCCCCAAAGATATCTCCCCATAAAGATATTTCCCCCAGAGATATTTCACCCCAAAGATATCTTCCCCGAAGATTTTTCTCCCCAGAGATATTTCACCCCAAAGATATTTCCCCCTGGAGATATTTCACCCCAAAGATATCTTCCCCGAAGATATTTCACCCCAAAGATATTTCACCCCAAAGATATTTCCCCCAGAGATATTTCCCCCCAAAGATATTTCACCCCAGAGATATTTCACCCCAAAGATATTTCCCCCCGAATATATTTTCCTCCAAAGATTTTGTCCCCAGAGATATTCCCCCCCGAAGATTTTTCACCCCAAAGATATTTCACCCCAAAGATATTTCCCCCAGAGATATTTCACCCCAAAGATATGTTCCCCGAAGATTTTTCTCCCCAGAGATATTTCACCCCGAATATATTTTCCTCCGAAGATATTTCCCCCCGAATATATTCCCCCTGGAGATATTTTGCCCCATATATATTTCACCCCAAAGATATTTCCCCCCCGAAGATTTTTCACCCCAAAGATATTTCACCCCAGAGATATTTCCCCCCGAATATATTCCCCCTCGCTCTCCCCCCAGATTGGACGACGGCGACTGGGGCGCCGAGACATCCTACGTCTGCGCCTGGAACCGCGACCGCCGGGCCCCCGACCCCCAGCGCCCGATCTGGTCCTGGACGCCCCAGCGCCGCCATGGGGCTGGCCTTCCACCCACGCCGCCCGTCCGTCCTCGCCGGTAGGCCCGCCCTTGCGTCTCTCGGCCAATCCGGTCTCTGCCTTCCCCAACCCCTATTGGTTCGAGCGGGAGGAAGGGGCGGGACTTACGTCCCGTCGGCCAATGCGGCCTCTCTCTCCCCGAACCCGATTGTCTCGAGTGGGAGGAAGGGGCGGGTCTTACGTCCCCTCGGCCAATGCGGCCTCTCTCTCCCCGAACCCGATTGTCTCGAGTGGGAGGAAGGGGCGGGTCTTACGTCCCCTCGGCCAATCCGGCCTTTCTCTCCCCGAACCCGATTGTCTCGAGTGGGAGGAAGGGGCGGGTCTTACGTCCCCTCGGCCAATCCGGCCTTTCTCCCCGAACCCGAGTGTCTCGAGTGGGAGGAAGGGGCGGGTCTTACGTCCCCTCGGCCAATCCGGCCTTTCTCTCCCCGAACCCGATTGTCTCGAGTGGGAGGAAGGGGCGGGTCTTACGTCCCCTCGGCCAATCCGGCCTTTCTCTCCCCGAACCCGATTGTCTCGAGTGGGAGGAAGGGGCGGGTCTTACGTCCCCTCGGCCAATCCGGCCTTTCTCTCCCCGAACCCGATTGTCTCGAGTGGGAGGAAGGGGCGGGTCTTACGTCCCGTCGGCCAATCCAGCCTTTCTCTCCCCGAACCCGATTGTCTCGAGTGGGAGGAAGGGGCGGGTCTTACGTCCCCTTGGCCAATCCGGCCTTTCTCTCCCCGAACCCGATTGTCTCGAGTGGGAGGAAGGGGCGGGCCTTGCGCCCCGTCGGCCAATCCGGCCTCCTGTTCCCCCAAGTGCCTTCCCCAACCCCTCTTGGTTCTAGCGGGAGGAAGGGGCGGGTCTTGCATCCCATCTGCCAACCCGGTGTCTCGGCCCCGCCTACCCCAACCCCTATTGGCACCAGCGGGAGGAAGGGGCGGGTTTTCCATCCCATCGGCCAACCCGGTGTCTCGTCCCTGCCTTCCCCATCCCCTATTGGCTCTAGCAGCAGGAAGGGGCGGGTCTTCCATCCCATCGGCCAACCCGGTGTCTCGGCCCCGCCTACCCCAACCCCTATTGGCTCTAGCGGGAGGAAGGGGCAGGTCTTGCACCCCGTCAGCCAATCCGGTGTCTCGACCCCGCCTTCCCCAACCCCTATTGGCACCAGCGGGAGGAAGGGGCGGGTCTTCCACTCCGTCGGCCAATCCGGCCTTTCCCCGAACCCGATTGTCTCGAGTGGGAGGAAGGGGCGGGTCGTACGTCCCGTCGGCCAATCGGTCTGACGTCCCCCCACCTTCCCCAAACCCCTATTGGTTCAAGCGGGAGGAAGGGGCGGGTCTTCCTTCCCATCGGCCAACCTGGTGTCTCGTCCCCGCCTACTCCAACCCCTATTGGCTCTAGCGGGAGGAAGGGGCGGGTCTTGAATCCATCGGCCAACCCGGTGTCTCTCCCCCCCGCCTTCCCCAACCCCTATTGGCTGTAGCGGGAGGAAGGGGCGGGTCTTACGTCCCCTCGGCCAATCCGGCCTCTCCCCAACCCGATCAGCTCCAGTGGGAGGAAGGGGCGGGTCTTACGTCCTGTTGGCCAATCTGGCCTTTCTCTCCCCGAACCCGATTGTCTCGAGTGGGAGGAAGGGGCGGGCCTTGCGTCCCGTCGGCCAATCCGGCCTCCTGTCCCCCCAAGTGCCTTTCCCAACCCATATTGGTTCAAGCGGGAGGAAGGGGCGGGCCTTGCGTTCCCTCGGCCAACCCCTCGGAGAAAGGGGCGGGTCTTCCATCCCAACCCGGCGTCTCGTCCCCGCCTTCCCCAACCCCTATTGGCTCTAGCAGGAGGAAGGGGTGGGTCTTACGTCCCGTCAGCCAATCCGGCCTTTCTCTCCCCGAACCTGATTGTCTCGAGTGGGAGGAAGGGGCGGGCCTTGCGTCCCGTCGGCCAACCCGGCGTCTCGTCCCCGCCTTCCCCAACCCCTATTGGCTGTAGCGGGAGGAAGGGGCGGGTCCTGCGTCCTGTCAGCCAATCCGGCCTCCTGTCCCCCCCACTTTCCCCAAACCCCTATTGGCTCTAGCAGGAGGAAGGGGCGGGTCTTCCATCTCATCAGCCAACCCGGTGTCTCGTCCCCCCCGCCTTCCCCAACCCCTATTGGTTCAAGCGGGAGGAAGGGGCGGGTCTTCCATCTCATCAGCCAACCCGGTGTCTCGTCCCCGCCTTCCCCAACCCCTATTGGCTCTAGCAGCAGGAAGGGGCGGGTCTTCCGTCCTGTCAGCCAATCTGGCCTCCTGTCCCCCCACCTTCCCCAAACCCCTATTGGCTCTAGCAGGAGAAAGGGGTGGGTCTTCCATCCCATCGGCCAATCCGGTGTCTCTTCCCCCCCGCCTTCCCCAACCCCTATTGGCTCTAGCAGGAGGAAGGGGCGGGTCTTCCATCCCATCGGCCAATCCGGCCTTTCTCTCCCCGAACCCGATTGTCTCGAGTGGGAGGAAGGGGCGGGTCTTCCATCCCATCGGCCAACCCGGTGTCTCGTCCCCGCCTTCCCCAACCCCTATTGGTTCAAGCGGGAGGAAGGGGCGGGTCTTGCATCCCGTCAGCCAATCTGGTGTCTCTTGCCCCCCTGCCTTCCCCAACCCCTATTGGCTCTAGTGGGAGGAAGGGGCGGGTCTTACGTCCCCTCGGCCAATCGGTCTTACGTCCCCCCACCTTCCCCAAACCCCTATTGGCTCTAGCGGGAGGAAGGGGCGGGTCTTGCATCCATTGGCCAATCCGGCCTCCTGTCCCCCCACCTTCCCCAAACCTCCTATTGGCTCCAGTGGGAGGAAGGGGCGGGTCTTACGTCCCGTCGGCCAATCCGGCCTCTCTCTCCCCGAACCCGATTGTCTTGAGTGGGAGGAAGGGGCGGGTCTTTCATCCCATCGGCCAACCCGGTGTCTCGACCCCGCCTTCCCCAACCCCTATTGGTTCAAGCGGGAGGAAGGGGCGGGTCTTACGTCCCGTCGGCCAATTGGCCTCCTGTCCCCCCGCCTTCCCCAACCCCTATTGGCTCTAGCGGGAGGAAGGGGCGGGTCTTGCATCCCATCGGACAATCCGGCCTCCTGTCCCCCCACCTTCCCCAACCCCTATTGGCTCTAGCAGCAGGAAGGGGCGGGTCTTACGTCCCGTCGGCCAATCCGGCCTCTCTCTCCCCACACCCGATTGTCTCGAGTGGGAGGAAGGGGCGGGCCTTGCGTCCCGTCGGCCAATCAGTCTTACGTCCCCCCACCTTCCCCAAACCCCTATTGGCTCTATCAGGAGGAAGGGGCGGGTCTTCCATCTCATCAGCCAACCCGGTGTCTCGTCCCCGCCTACCCCAACCCCTATTGGCTCTAGTGGGAGGAAGGGGCGGGTCTTCCTTCCTGTCGGCCAATCCGCCGTCTCTCCCCCCAACCCGATCGTCTCCAGCGGGAGGAAGGGGCGGGCCTTGCGTCCCGTCGGCCAATCCGGCCTCCTGTCCCCCCCAGTGCCTTCCCCAACCCCTATTGGTTCAAGCAGGAGGAAGGGGTGGGTCTTCCATCCCATCGGCCAATCCGGTGTCTCTCCCCCCCGCCTTCCCCAACCCCAGTTGGCTCCAGCGGGAGGAAGGGGCGGGTCTTGCCTCCCTCGGCCAATCCGGCTTCTCTCTCCCCTCGCAGTGGGGCTGTTCAGTGGGGAAGTCCTGGTCTGGGACACCGGCCGGCCGGAAGACCCACTGATCTGGAGGAGCGGGATGACGGACGACTCGCACACGGATCCCGTCTACCAGGTAGGTGGAAAGGGGTCAGGTGACCCGGGGAGGGCGGGTCCCGGTCTGACTTCCTGTCACGTGAGCCAGGGAAGGAAGTGTCCCTTGCTGACTTCCTGTCACGTGACACAGGACGACTCGCACACGGACCCCGTGTAGCAGGTGGGTGGAAAGGGGTCAGGTGACCCGGGGAGGGCGGGTCCCGGTCTGACTTCCTGTCATGTGAGCCGGGGGAGGGCGGGTCCCGGTCTGACTTCCTGTCGTGTGAGCCGGGGAAGGAAGTGTCCCTTGCTGACTTCCTGTCATGTGATACAGGACGACTCGCACACGGACCCCGTGTACCAGGTGGGTGAAAAGGGGTCAGGTGACCCGTGGAGGGCGGGTCCCGTTCTGACTTCCTGTCGTGTGACCCGGGGAGGGCGGGTCCCGGTCTGACTTCCTGTCGTGTGAGCCGGGGAAGGAAGTGTCCCTTGCTGACTTCCTGTCATGTGATACAGGACGACTCGCACACGGACCCCGTGTAGCAGGTGGGTGAAAAGGGGTCAGGTGACCCGGGGAGGGCGGGTCCCGGTCTGACTTCCTGTCATGTGAGCCGGGGAAGGAAGTGTCCCTTGCTGACTTCCTGTCATGTGAGCCAGGGAAGGAAGTGTCCCTTGCTGACTTCCTGTCATGTGATACAGGACGACTCGCACACGGACCCCGTGTAGCAGGTGGGTGAAAAGGGGTCAGGTGACCCGGGGGAGGGCGGGTCCCGGTCTGACTTCCTGTCACGTGAGCCAGGGAAGGAAGTGTCCCTTGCTGGCTTCCTGTCACGTGATACAGGACGACTCGCACACGGACCCCGTGTAGCAGGTGGGTCAAAGGGGTCAGGTGACCCGGGAGGGCGGCTCCCGGTCTGACTTCCTGTCATGTGAGCCAGGGAAGGAAGTGTCCCTTGCTGGCTTCCTGTCACGTGATACAGGACGACTCGCACACGGACCCCGTGTAGCAGGTGGGTCAAAAGGGGTCAGGTGACCCGGGGAGGGCGGCTCCCGGTCTGACTTCCTGTCATGTGAGCCGGGGAAGGAAGTGTCCCTTGCTGACTTCCTGTCATGTGATACCGGACGACTCGCACACGGACCCCGTGTAGCAGGTGGGTGAAAAGGGGTCAGGTGACCCGGGGAGGGCGGGTCCCGGTCTGACTTCCTGTCGTGTGACCTGGGGAGGGCGGGTCCCGGTCTGACTTCCTGTCACGTGAGCCAGGGAAGGAAGTGTCCCTTGCTGACTTCCTGTCATGTGATACCGGACGACTCGCACACGGACCCCGTGTAGCAGGTGGGTAAAGGGGTCAGGTGACCCGGGGAGGGCGGGTCGTTTCATTTTTTCCTTCCATTTTCTTTCCGTTTTCATTTCAATTTTAATTTAATTTTTTCCTTCCGTGTTCATTTCATTTTTCCGTTCGGTTTTTCGTTGCCTTTCTATTTAATCACTTTGCTCGTTTCAGTTTAATTTTTTGGGGTTTAATCGTAGTTTAATTTTCCGGTCGAATCTGATTTTGATGATTTTGATTTTGATGATTTCGATTTCAATGAATTTGATTTTGATGATTTTGATTTCGATGGTTTCGATTTTGATGATTTTGATTTCGACGATTTCGATTTTCGGAATCGGAAATCAAAGATGGCCGCCCGCCCTTTCCCCCCCATCAGGTGACCTGGCTCCCCGGCGACAAGCAGCCCCGCCTCCTGAGCTCTTCGACCGACGGCAAGATCCTCCTATGGCAGGAGGAGAAGGACGGGCTCCTCGAACCCGTGGCCGGCTTCGCCTTGGCCCTGCGGCAGATCCCCCGGGGGGCCAGGCCCAAGAAGGTCAGCTGGGGGGTCGGGTTTGGGGGTCAGATTTAGGTGTCATGGTTGGGGGTCAGGGTTGGGGGTCAGAGTTGGGGGTCAGGGTTAGGTGTCATGGTTGGGCGTCAGGGTTGGGGGTCAGGGTTGGGGGTCAGGGTTAGGTGTCATGGTTGGGGGTCAGGGTTGGGGGTCAGGGTTGGGCGTCGGGGTTGGGGGTCAGGGTTAGGTGTCATGGTTGGGGGTCAGGGTTAGGTGTCATGGTTGGGGGTCAGGGTTGGGGGTCAGGGTTAGGTGTCACGGTTGGTCGGGGTTGGGGGTCAGGGTTGGGGGTCAGGGTTGGGCGTCGGGGTTGGGGGTCAGGGTTGGGGGTCAGAGTTAGGTGTCATGGTTGGGCGTCGGGGTTGGGGGTCAGGGTTGGGGGTCAGGGTTGGGGGTCAGGGTTGGGGGTCAGAGTTAGGTGTCAGGGTTGGGGGTCAGGGTTAGGTGTCATGGTTGGGCGTCGGGGTTGGGGGTCAGGGTTGGGGGTCAGGGTTAAGTGTCATGGTTGGACGTCGGGGTTGGGGGTCAGGGTTGGGGGTCAGGGTTAGGTGTCATGGTTGGGCGTCGGGGTTGGGGGTCAGGGTTAAGTGTCATGGTTGGGCGACAGAGTTGGGGGTCAGGGTTGGGGGTCAGGGTTAAGTGTCATGGTTGGGCGTCGGGGTTGGGGGTCAGAGTTGGGGGTCAGGGTTAGGTGTCACGGTTGGGTGTCGGGGTTGGGGGTCAGGGTTGGGGGTCAGGGTTGGGGGTCAGGGTTAGGTGTCATGGTTGGGCGTCGGGGTTGGGGGTCAGGGTTAGGTGTCATGGTGGGGTGTCGGGGTTGGGGGTCGGGGTTGGGGGTTGGGGTTGGGGGTCGGGGTTGGGGGTCAGGGTTGGGCGTCGGGGTTGGGGGTCGGGGTTGGGGGTCGGGGTTGGGGGTCAGAGATGGGCGTCGGGGTTGGGGGTCAGGGTTGGGCGTCGGGGTTGGGGGTCAGGGTTGGGGGTCAGGGTTAGGTGTCAGGGTTGGGGGTCAGGGTTAGGTGTCATGGTTGGGCGTCGGGGTTGGGGGTCAGGGTTGGGCGTCAGGGTTTGGGGTCAGGGTTGGGCCCTCCTCCTTTTCTCCTCCTGCCCCATAGCATTATGGGGGCGCCATCTCGGTTACTCACGCCCCCCTCCTTTCCTCCTCCTGCCCCACAGATTTCCTGTGTTAACTCACAACTCCCTCATTTCCTCCTCCTGCCCCACAGCATTATGGGGGGCGCCCCCTTGAGTACTCACAACCCTCTAATTTTCTCCTCCTGCCCCACAGATTTCCCGTGGGAACTCACGCCACCTCCTTTCCTCCTCCTGCCCCACAGATTTCCCGTGCCCCACAGATTTCACGCGCGCTCATTTCCTCCTCCTGCCCCACAGCATTATGGGGGGCGCCACCTTGGGTACTCACAACCCCCTCCTTTCCTCCTGCCCCACAGATTTACTGTGTTAACTCACAGCCCCCTTCATTTCCTCCTCCTGCCCCACAGCATTATGGGGGGCGCCACCCTCCTGCCCCACAGATTTCCCCTGTTAACTCACACCCCTCTCCTTTCCTCCTGCCCCACAGATTTGCCGTGGGGACGCCCCGCTGGAGGTCACGGCCCCCTCATTTCCTCCTCCTGCCCCACAGCATTATGGGGGGGCGCCACCTTGGGTACTCACAGCCCCCTAATTTCCTCCTCCTGCCCCACAGATTTCTCCTGCCCCACAGATTTCACGCCCCCTCCTTTCCTCCTCCTGCCCCACAGCATTATGTGGGGCAACACCTTGGGTACTCACGCCCCCTTCATTTTCTCCTGCCCCACAGATTTCCCATGGCAACTCACAACCCCCTCCTTTCCTCCTCCTGCCCCACAGATACAGCCCCCTCATTGCCTCCTCCTGCCCCACAGATTTCCCGTGTTAACTCACAACCCCCCCATTTCCTCCTCCTGCCCCACAGATTTCCCGTGTTAACTCACACCTCTCTTCTTTCCTCCCGCCCCACAGATTTGCCGTGGGGATGCCCCGCTGGGGGTCACGGCCCCCTCCTTTCCTCCTCTCCCGCCCCACAGCATTATGGGGGGCACCACCTTGGCAACTCACAACCCCCTCATTTCCTCCTCCTGCCCCACAGATTTCCCATGGGAACTCACATCCCCCTCATTTCCTCCTCCTGCCCCACAGATTCCCCCTGTTAACTCACACCCCTCTCCTTTTCTCCTCCCGCCCCACAGATTTGCCGTGGGGATGCCCCGCTGGGGGTCACGGCCCTCTCCTTCTCCCCCTTTGAACCCTTCCTCTTCTTGCCCCACAGCATTATGAGGGGTGCCCCCTTGGGTACTCACGCCCCCTTCCTTTCTTCCTGCCCCACAGATTTCTTGTGGAAACTCACGCCCCCCTCCTTTTCTCCTTCTCCCCCACAGCATTATGGGGGGCTCCACCTTGGTTACTCGCAGCCCCCTAATTTCCTTCTCCTGCCCCACAGATTTCCCCTGGGAACTCACACCCTCCTCCTTTCCTCCTCCTTCCCCACAGCATTATGGGGGGCTCCACCTTGGTTACTCACAGCCCCCTCATTTCCTCCTCCTGCCCCACAGATTTCCCCTGGGAACTCACACCCTCCTCCTTTCCTCCTCCTGCCCCACAGATACTCACACTCCTCTCCTTTCCTCCTCCTGCCCCACAGATTTCATGCCCCTCATTTCCTTCTCCTGCCCCACAGCATTATGGGGGGCGCCACCTCGGTTACTCACGCCCCCCTCCTTTCCTCCTCCTGCCCCACAGATTTCCTGTGTTAACTCACAACCCCCTAATTTCCTCCTCCTGCCCCACAGATTTCCCGTGGGAACTCAGGCCCCCTCCTTTCCTCCTGCCCCACAGATTTACTGTGTTAACTCACAGCCCCCTTCATTTCCTCCTCCTGCCCCACAGCATTATGGGGGGTGCCACCCTCCTGCCCCACAGATTTCTCGTTAACTCACACCCCTCTCCTTTCCTCCTGCCCCACAGATTTGCCGTGGGGACGCCCCGCTGGGGGTCACGGCCCCCTCATTTCCTCCTCCTGCCCCACAGCATTATGGGGGGCTCCACCTTGGTTACTCACAGCCCCCTAATTTCCTCCTCCTGCCCCACAGATTTCCTGTGCCCCACAGATTTCACGCCCCCTCCTTTCCTCCTCCTGCCCCACAGCATTATGGGGGGCAACACCCTGGGTACTCACGTCCCCTTCATTTTCTCCTGCCCCACAGATTTGCCATGGCAACTCACACCCTCCTTTCCTCCTCCTGCCCCACAGATACTCACAACCCTCTCCTTTTCTCCTCCCGCCCCACAGATTTGCCGTGGGGACGCCCCGCTGGGGGTCACGGCCCTCTCCTTCTCCCCCTTTGAACCCTTCCTCCTCTTGCCCCACAGCATTATGGGGGGCTCCACCTTGGTTACTCACATCCCCCTAATTTCCTCCCCCTGCCCCACAGATTTCCCCTGGGAACTCACACCCTCCTCCTTTCCTCCTCCTGCCCCACAGATACCCCCCTCTCCTTTTCTCCTCCCGCCCCACAGATTTGCCGTGGGGACGCCCCGCTGGGGGTCACGGCCCTCTCCTCTCCCTTTGAACCCTTCCTCCTCTTGCCCCACAGCATTATGGGGGGCTCCACCTTGGTTACTCACAGCCCCCTCATTTCCTCCTCCTGCCCCACAGATACTCACACTCCTCTCCTTTCCTCCTCCTGCCCCACAGATTTCATGCCCCCTCATTTCCTCCTCCTGCCCCACAGCATTATGGGGGGCGCCACCTCGGTTACTCACGCCCCCCTCCTTTCCTCCTCCTGCCCCACAGATTTCCTGTGTTAACTCACAACTCCCTCATTTCTTTCTCCTGCCCCACAGCATTATGGGGGGCGCCCCCTTGGGTACTCACAACCCCCTCATTTCCTCCTCCTGCCCCACAGATTTCCCCTGGGAACTCACACCCTCCTCCTTTCCTCCTCCTGCCCCACAGATACTCACACTCCTCTCCTTTTCTCCTCCCGCCCCACAGATCTGCTGTGGGGACGCCCCGCTGGGGGTCACGGCCCTCTCCTTCTCCCCCTTTGAACCCTTCCTCCTCTTGCCCCACAGCATTATGGGGGGCTCCACCTTGGTTACTCGCAGCCCCCTCATTTCCTCCTCCTGCCCCACAGATTTCCCGTGTTAACTCACACCCTCCTCCTTTCCTCCTCCTGCCCCACAGATACTCACACTCCTCTCCTTTCCTCCTCCTGCCCCACAGATTTCATGCCCCCTCATTTCCTCCTCCTGCCCCACAGCATTATGGGGGGCGCCACCTCGGTTACTCACGCCCCCCTCCTTTCCTCCTCCTGCCCCACAGATTTCCTGTGTTAACTCACAACCCCCTAATTTCCTCCTCCTGCCCCACAGATTTACTGTGTTAACTCACAGCCCCCTTCATTTCCTCCTCCTGCCCCACAGCATTATGGGGGGTGCCACCCTCCTGCCCCACAGATTTCCCCTGTTAACTCACACCCCTCTCCTTTCCTCCCGCCCCACAGATTTGCCGTGGGGACGCCCCGCTGGGGGTCACAGCCCTCTCCTTCTCCCCCTTTGAATCCTTCCTCCTCTTGCCCCACAGCATTATGGGGGGCTCCACCTTGGTTACTCGCAGCCCCTTCATTTCCTCCTCCTGCCCCACAGATTTCCCCTGGGAACTCACACCCTCCTCCTTTCCTCCTCCTGCCCCACAGATACTCACACTCCTCTCCTTTCCTCCTCCTGCCCCACAGATACTCACACTCCTCTCCTTTCCTCCTCCTGCCCCACAGATACTCACACTCCTCTCCTTTCCTCCTGCTGCCCCACAGATACTCACACTCCTCTCCTTTCCTCCTCCTGCCCCACAGATACTCACACCCCTCTCCTTTTCTCCTCCTGCCCCACAGATACTCACACTCCTCTCCTTTCCTCCTCCTGCCCCACAGATACTCACACTCCTTTCCTCCTCCTGCCCCACAGATACTCACACTCCTCTCCTTTCCTCCTCCTGCCCCACAGATACTCACACTCCTCTCCTTTCCTCCTCCCGCCCCACAGATTTGCCGTGGGGACGCCCCGCTGGGGGTCACGGCCCTCTCCTTCTCCCCCTTTGACCCCACGGTCTTCGTGGCCGGGACCGAAGGAGGCGACCTCCTCAAGTGCTGGGCGGGGGCCGAGACCCCCGCCGTGGGGCCGCCCCACTCGGGGGGCGGCCTGCCCCTCAAGGCCCCTGCCCAGATGGCTTTCGCGCCCCACGGCGGGCCCGTCTACTCGCTCAGCTGCTCGCCGTTCCACAGGTTTATTATTATTATTATTATTTATTTATTTATTATTGTTGTTTTGTTATTGTTATTATTACTACTACTACTACTATTATTATTATTATTATTATTACTACTACTACTACAGGAAGGTAGTAGTAGTACAGGAAGATATTATTATTATTACAAGAAGATACGGTGATGATTGAAAGACATTATTATTATTATTATTATTATTGTTATTATTGTTGTTGTTATTATTGTTGTTATTATTATTATTAATTTATTATTATTGTTGTTGTTGTTATTGTTATTATTATTATTACTACTACTGCTACTACTATTATTATTATTATTAGACCGGGGGTGGTCTTCTTCTTCTTCTTCTTCTTCTTCTTCTTCTTGGTATTCTTCTTCTTCTTCTTCTTCTTCTTCTTCTTCTTCTTCTTCTTCTTGGTATTCTTCTTCTTCTTCTTCTTCTTCCTACTACTACTACTACTACTACAGGAAGATAGTAGTAGTACAGGAAGATACTATTATTATTACAGGAAGATATGGTGATGATTGGAAGACATTATTATTATTATTATTATTAGACCGGGGGTGGTGGTATTATTATTATTACTATTATTATTGGAAGATATGGTGATGATTGGAAGACATTATTATTATTATTATTATTATTATTATTATTACTACTACTACAGGAAGATAGTAGTAAAGGAAGATGTTGTTATTATTACGGGAAGATATGGTGATGATTGGAAGACATTATTATTATTATTATTATTATTATTAAAGGAAGATAGTAGTAGTACAGGAAGATGTTGTTATTATTGTTATTACAGGAAGATATGATAGGAAGACATTATTATTATTATTATTATTATTATTATTATTATTATTACTACAGGAAGATAGTAGTAAAGGAAGATGTTGTTATTATTACGGGAAGATATGGTGATGATTGGAAGACATTATTATTATTATTATTATTATTATTATTATTACAGGAAGATAGTAGTACAGGAAGATATTATTATTATTATTGTTATTATTATTACTACAGGAAGATAGTAGTACAGGAAGATATTATTATTATTATTATTATTATTATTATTATTATTATTTTGTTGTTGTTTTGTTATTGTTATTATTACAGGAAGATAGTAGTAGTACATTAAGATATTATTATTATTATTATTATTATTATTATTATTACTACAGGAAGATAGTAGTACAGGACGATGTTATTATTACAGGAAGATACGATAGGAAGACATTATTACTTATTACTTGTTACTTACTATTACTCACTGCTTCCACATTATTATTATTATTATTATTATTATTCTTTTATGTATTACTCTTCCTCCCGGGAGGAACCTCTTTCTGAGCGGAGGGACCGACGGCCATGTTCACCTCTACTCCATGTTGCAAGCACAGCCCCTAGTATCCCTGCAACTCTCCAAGAAGTATGTTTTCGGGGTCCGGTGGTCCCCCGTCCGGCCCCTGGTCTTCGCCGCTGCTACCGGGGAAGGTACTACTATTACTATTACTACTACTACCCTGCCTGGGCTTCCCCAGCCACTACTACTACTACTACTACTACTACTACAACCAATTGACATTTATACTCTGCCTGGGCTTCCCCAGCTGCTATTACTACTAATTTATTATTTCTATCCTTCCTGGGCTTACCCAGCCGCCGCCACTATTATTACTACTACTACTACTAACAACTTATTTATACCCTGCCTGGGCTTCCCCAGCTGCTACTACTACTAGTACTAGTAATAATAACTTACTATTTATACTCTGGGCTTCCCCAGCCACTAGTATTTCTACTACTACTGCTACTACTAACTTATTATTTATACCCTGGCTGGGCTTCCCCAGCCACTACTATTACTACTACTAATATTATTTATACCCTCCCTGGGCTTCCCTAGCCACTAGTACTATTACTACAACTACTACTAACTTATTATTTGTACCCTCCCTGGGCTTCCCTAGCCACTAGTACTATTACTACAACTACTACTACTGACTTATTATTTGTACCCTCCCTGGGATTCCCTAGGCACTAGTATTATTATTACTACTATTACTATCTTATTATTTATGCCCTCCCTGGGCTTTCCCAGGCACTACTACTACTACATTATTTATACCCTGCCTGGGCTTCCCTAGTCACTAGTGCTGCTATTAATAATAATACCAACTTACTATTTATACTCTGCCTGGGCTTCCTCAGCCCCTACTACTACTACTACTACTACTAACAACTTATTACTTATACCCTGCCTGGGCTTCCCCAGCTGCTACTGCTACTACTACTACTAGTACTACTACTACCTTATTATTTATACCCTGCCTGGGCTTCCCCAGGGATTACTAATACTAATAACTTACTATTTATACCCTGCCTGGGCTTCCCCAGCCACTAATAATAATAATAATATTATTATTTATACTCTAGCTGGGCTTCTCCAGCTGCTGCTGCTGCTACTACTACTACTACTACTACTAATTACTTATTATTTATACCTTGTTTGAGCTTCCCCAGTCACTACTACTACTAATAACTTATTATTTATACCCTCCCTGGGCTTCCCCAGCTGCTACTGCTACTACTAATAATAACAACAACGCATTATTTATACCCTCCCTGGGCTGCCCCAGCTGCTACTACTACTACTAATAACAACAACGCATTATTTATACCCTCCCTGGGCTGCCCCAGCTGCTGCTACTACTACTACTACTAATATCGCATTATTTATATTTTGCCTGGGCTTCCCCAGCCACTAATATTACTACTAATAATAACATTATTTATATCCAGCCTGGGCTTCCCCAGCCGCCACTACTACTACTACTACTATACTACTACTAACAACAACTTATTATTTATACCCTGCCTGGGCTTCCCCAGCCACTAGTATTACTACTAATAATAACAACTTATTATTTATACCCTGCCTAGGCTTCCCTAGCTGCCGCTACTACTACCATTACTAACTATTATTTATACTCTGTCTGGGCTTCCCCAATCACTATTACTACTATTAATAATAACTACTTATTATTTATACCCTGCCTGGGTTTCCCCAGCCACTAGTATTACTACTACTAATAACAACTTATTATTTATACCCTGCCTAGGCTTCCTCAACCACTAGTATTATTATTACTACTACTACTAATAACTTATTATTTATACCCTTCCTGGGCTTCCCCAACCACTAGTATTACTACTACTAACAACAACTTCTTATTTATACCCTGCCTAGGCTTCCTCAACCACTAGTATTATTATTCTTACTACTAATAATAACTTATTATTTATACCCTTCCTGGGCTTCCCCAACCACTAGTATTACTACTACTAACAACAACTTCTTATTTATACCCTGCCTAGGCTTCCTCAACCACTAGTATTATTATTCTTACTACTAATAATAACTTATTATTTATACCCTTCCTGGGCTTCCCCAACCACTAGTATTACTACTACTAACAACAACTTCTTATTTATACCCTGCCTAGGCTTCCTCAACCACTAGTATTATTATTCTTACTACTAATAATAACTTATTATTTATACCCTTCCTGGGCTTCCCCAACCACTAGTATTACTACTAATATTAACAACTTCCTATTTATACCTTGCCTGGGCTACCACCGCCGCTGCCACTACTACTACTACTACTACTACTACTACTACTACTACTACTATACTACTACTAACAACTTATTATTTATACCCTGCCTGGGCTTCCCCAGCCACTACTACTACTATTACTAATAATAATACCTTATTTATACCCTGCCTAGGCTTATTTACTATATTTACTATATTTAGTATTAAAATATTTATCTGAATTTAAATGTATTCAAATATTCCTGTAAGATTTATTTAAATTTGCCGAATAAAATTAGAATAAATTACTCTGTCTTTCCCCAGGGGAAATCCATCTCTTTGACTTCGGCCAAAACTCCCAGAAGCCCTCGCTCTCCGTCCGTCAAAGCCCAGAGCCCGCCTACTGCCTGGAGTTCAACCCCCGGCGGGCTCAGCTATTGGCCGCCGGGGACGGAGGGGGCGGGGTCAAGGTCTGGCAGCTGGGCGGGGAATTTGGGGAGGAAGGAGGGAGGGAGAGGAGCCAGCTGGAGATGCTGGCCAATGAGGTGAGCGACTGAGGGGGACACAACGCAACAACGCAACGCAAGGCAACACAACTCAACGCAACTCAATGCAACTCAACTGATTGAGGGTCGGAAGGCTGACACAACTCAACACAACGCAAGTCAACGCAAGTCAACACAATTCAACGCAACTCAACACAAGTCAACACAACCCAATGACTCAATGCAACTCAACCCAACTCAACCCAACTCAAGAGAAGTCAAGGCAACTCAAGACAAGTCAACACAAGTCAATGCAACTCAACACAAGTCAAGGCAACTGAACACAACTCAATGCAAGTCAACCCAGGTCAAGACAAGTCAATGCAACTCAAGACAAGTCAACACAAGTCAACGCAGTCAACGCAACTCAACACAAGTCAACGCAACTCAAGACAAGTCAACGCAACTCAAGACAAGTCAACACAAGTCAACGCAGTCAACGCAACTCAACACAAGTCAACGCAACTCAAGACAAGTCAACACAATGCAACTCAACGCAAGTGAAGGCAACTGAACACAACTCAATGCAAGTCAACCCAGGTCAAGACAAGTCAACGCAAGTCAACACAACTCAAGAGAAGTCAACGCAACTCAAGACAAGTCAACACAATGCAACTCAAGGCAAGTCAAGGCAACTGAACACAACTCAATGCAAGTCAACCCAGGTCAAGACAAGTCAACGCAAGTCAAAACAACTCAACACAACTCAACACAATGCAACGCAATTCAACGCAAGGCAACACAACTCAACACAAGTCAACACAACTCAACACAATGCAAGACAACTCAATACAAGTCAACGCAACTCAATGAAACTCAACCCAAGTCAACACAACTCAAGACAAGTCAACTCGACGCAAGTCAGCACAACTCAACACAACTCAACTGGCTGAGGGTGGGAAGGGAAGGGGGACTGGGGTGGTGACACAACTCAACAGTGCAACACAACGCAACACAAGTCAACACAACTCAACCAAACTCAATGCAACTCAACGCAAGTCAACACAACCCAACATAACTCAACGGAAGGCAAGTCAACACAACGCAAGGCAACACAACTCAACGCAACTCAAGGCAACTCAACACAATGCAGGACAAGTCAACGCAACTCAACACAAGTCAACGCAACTCAACACAACTCAACACAAGTCAACGCAACTCAAGACAAGTCAACACAACTCCACAAAACTCATCCCAACTCAGCGCAATTCAACACATGCAACTCAATGCAACTCAACTCAACCTGTCAACACAACTCAACCCAACGCAGCTCAACAACTCAACCCACAACTCAACCCAACCCAACCCACAACTCAACCCAACGCAACTCAACCCAACACAACTCAACCCAACGCAGCTCAACAACTCAACCCACAACTCAACCCAACGCAACTCAACAACTCAACCCAACGCAACTCAACCCAACGCAGCTCAACCCAACGCAGCTCAACAACCCAACCCACAACTCAACCCAACGCAACTCAACCCAACGCAACTCAACAACTCAACCCACAACTCAACCCAACGCAGCTCAACACAACTCAACCCACAACTCAACCCAACGCAACTCAACCCAACGCAACTCAACAACTCAACCCACAACTCAACCCAACGCAACTCAACCCAACGCAACTCAACAACCCAACCCACAACTCAACCCAACGCAGCTCAACACAACTCAACCCACAACTCAACCCAACGCAACTCAACCCAACGCAACTCAACAACCCAACCCACAACTCAACCCAACACAACTCAACCCAACGCAACTCAACAACTCAACCCACAACTCAACCCAACACAACTCAACCCAACGCAACTCAACAACTCAACCCACAACTCAACCCAACACAACTCAACCCAACGCAACTCAACCCAACGCAACTCAACAACTCAACCCACAACTCAACCCAACACAACTCAACCCAACGCAACTCAACAACCCAACCCACAACTCAGCCCAACACAACTCAACCCAACGCAACTCAACCCAACGCAGCTCAGCAGCTCAGCCCACAGCTCAGCCCAGCACAACTCAGCCCAACGCAACTCAACAGCTCAGCCCACAGCTCAGCCCAGCACAGCTCAACCCAGCGCAACTCAACAACTCAGCCCACAACTCAGCCCAACACAGCTCAACCCAGCGCAACTCAGCCCAACGCAGCTCAACAACTCAGCCCACAACTCAGCCCAACACAGCTCAGCCCAGCGCAGCTCAGCCCAACGCAGCTCAGCAACTCAGCCCACAGCTCAGCCCAGCGCAGCTCAGCAGCTCAGCCCACAACTCAACCCAGCACAACTCAGCCCAACGCAACTCCAACAACTCAGCCCACAGCTCAACCCAGCACAGCTCAACCCAACGCAACTCCAGCCCAGCGCAACTCAACAGCTCCAGCCCACAGCTCAGCCCAGCACAGCTCAGCCCAGCGCAGCTCAGCCCAGCGCAGCTCAACAGCTCCAGCCCACAGCTCAGCCCAGCACAGCTCAGCCCAACGCAACTCAGCCCAGCGCAGCTCCAACAACTCAACCCACAACTCAACGCAGCTCAACAACTCAACCCACAACTCAACCCAACACAACTCAACCCAACGCAACTCAACCCAACGCAGCTCAACAACTCAACCCAACGCAGCTCAACAACTCAACCCACAACTCAACCCAACGCAGCTCAACACAACTCAACCCACAACTCAACCCAACGCAGCTCAACACAACTCAACCCACAACTCAACCCAACGCAGCTCAACACAACTCAACCCACAGCTCAGCCCAGCGCAGCTCAGCAACTCAGCCCACAGCTCAGCCCAACGCAGCTCAGCAACTCAGCCCACAGCTCAGCCCAACGCAGCTCAACAACTCAGCCCACAGCTCAGCCCAGCCCAGCCCAGCCCAGCACAGCTCAGCCCAGCCCAGCCCAGCCCAACGCAGCTCAACAACCCAACCCACAACTCAACCCAACGCAACTCAACAACTCAACCCACAACTCAACCCAACACAACTCAACCCAACGCAACTCAACCCAACGCAACTCAACAACTCAACCCACAACTCAACCCAACGCAACTCAACAACTCAACCCACAACTCAACCCAACACAACTCAACCCAACGCAACTCAACCCAACGCAACTCAACAACTCAACCCACAACTCAACGCAGCTCAACAACTCAACCCACAACTCAACCCAACACAACTCAACCCAACGCAACTCAACCCAACGCAGCTCAACAACTCAACCCAACGCAACTCAACCCAACGCAGCTCAACCCAACGCAGCTCAACAACTCAACCCACAACTCAGCCCAACGCAGCTCAACAGCTCAGCCCACAGCTCAACCCAGCACAGCTCAAGCCCAGCGCAGCTCAGCCCAACGCAGCTCAGCAGCTCAGCCCACAGCTCAAGCCCAGCGCAGCTCAACAGCTCAGCCCACAGCTCAGCCCAGCACAGCTCAGCCCAGCGCAGCTCAACAACTCAGCCCACAGCTCAGCCCAGCACAGCTCAGCCCAACGCAGCTCAACAACTCAGCCCAACGCAGCTCAGCAACTCAACCCAACGCAACTCAACAACTCAGCCCACAGCTCAGCCCAACGCAGCTCAACAACTCCAGCCCACAGCTCAGCCCAGCACAACTCAGCCCAACGCAACTCAGCCCAGCGCAGCTCAACAGCTCAGCCCACAACTCAGCCCAACGCAGCTCAGCAACTCAGCCCACAGCTCAGCCCAGCACAGCTCAGCCCAGCACAACTCCAGCCCAGCGCAGCTCAGCAGCTCAGCCACAACTCAGCCCAGCACAACTCAGCCCAACGCAGCTCAACAACTCAGCCCAACGCAGCTCAACAACTCCAGCCCAACGCAGCTCAGCAACTCAGCCCACAGCTCAGCCCAGACGCAGCTCAACAACTCAGCCCACAGCTCAGCCCAACACAGCTCAGCCCAACGCAGCTCAGCCCAACGCAGCTCAACAGCTCAGCCCACAACTCAGCCCAGCGCAGCTCAACAACTCACCCCACAACACACCCCCACACACCTCACCCCACCGCACCTCACCCCAACGCAACTCAACAACTCAACCCACAACTCAACGCAGCTCAACAACTCAACCCACAACTCAACCCAACACAACTCAACCCAACGCAACTCAACCCAACGCAGCTCAACAACTCAACCCAACGCAACTCAACAACTCAACCCACAACTCAACCCAACGCAGCTCAACAACTCAACCCACAACTCAACCCAACGCAACTCAACAACTCAACCCACAACTCAACCCAACACAACTCAACCCAACGCAACTCAACCCAACGCAGCTCAGCAACTCAGCCCACACCTCAGCCCAGCGCAGCTCAACAGCTCAGCCCACAGCTCAGCCCAACACAACTCAGCCCAGCGCAGCTCAACAACTCAGCCCACAACTCAACACAACTCAACTCAACCCAACGCAGCTCAACAGCTCGGCCCAGCGCAGCTCAACAACTCAACCCAACGCAGCTCAACAACTCAACCCAACGCAACTCACCAACTCAACCCAACGCAGCTCAACAACTCAACCCACAGCCCAGCCCAGCGCAGCTCAACAACTCAACCCAACGCAGCTCAGCAACTCAACCCAACGCAGCTCAACAGCTCAGCCCACAGCTCAGCCCAGCGCAACTCAACAGCTCAGCCCAGCGCAGCTCAACAGCTCAGCCCACAGCCCAGCCCAGCGCAGCTCAACAGCTCAGCCCACAGCTCAGCCCAACACAGCTCAGCCCAGCGCAGCTCAACAACTCAGCCCAACGCAGCTCAACAACTCAGCCCACAACTCAGCCCAACGCAACTCAACCCAACGCAGCTCAACAACTCACCCCACAACTCAACCCAACGCAGCTCAACAACACAACCCACCGCAACTCAACAACTCACCCCCACGCAACTCCACAACTCAACCCACAGCTCCAGCCCAACGCAGCTCAACAACTCACCCCACAACCCACCCCAACGCAGCTCAACAACTCAACCCACAACTCAACCCAACACAACTCAACCCAACGCAACTCAACCCAACACAACTCAACCCAACGCAGGTCAACAACTCAACCCACAACTCAACCCAACACAACTCAACCCAACGCAGCTCAACAACTCAACCCAACGCAGCTCAACAACTCAACCCAACGCAACTCAACAACTCAACCCAACGCAACTCAACAACTCAACCCAACGCAGCTCAACAACTCAACCCACAACCCAACCCAACGCAACTCAACAACTCAACCCAACGCAGCTCAACAACTCAACCCACAACTCAACCCAACGCAGCTCAACAACTCAACCCACAACCCAACCCAACGCAGCTCAACAACTCAACCCAACGCAACTCAACAACTCAACCCAACGCAACTCAACAACTCAACCCACAACTCAACCCAACGCAACTCAACAACTCAACCCAACGCAGCTCAACAACTCAACCCACAACCCAACCCAACGCAACTCAACAACTCAACCCACAACTCAACCCAACACAACTCAACCCAACGCAACTCAACAACTCAACCCAACGCAGCTCAACAACTCAACCCACAACTCAACCCAACACAACTCAACCCAACGCAGCTCAACAACTCAACCCACAACCCAACCCAACGCAGCTCAACAACTCAACCCAACGCAACTCAACAACTCAACCCAACGCAACTCAACAACTCAACCCACAACTCAACCCAACGCAGCTCAACAACTCAACCCACAACCCAACCCAACGCAGCTCAACAACTCAACCCAACGCAGCTCAACAACTCAACCCAACGCAACTCAACAACTCAACCCACAACTCAACCCAACGCAGCTCAACAACTCAACCCACAACTCAACCCAACGCAGCTCAACAACTCAACCCACAACTCAACCCAACGCAGCTCAACAACTCAACCCACAACCCAACCCAACGCAGCTCAACAACTCAACCCACAACTCAACCCAACGCAACTCAACAACCCAACCCACAACTCAACCCAACGCAACTCAACCCAACGCAACTCAACAACTCAACCCACAACTCAACCCAACGCAACTCAACCCAACGCAACTCAACAACTCAACCCACAACTCAACCCAACGCAACTCAACCCAACGCAACTCAACAACCCAACCCACAACTCAACCCAACGCAACTCAACCCAACGCAACTCAACAACTCAACCCACAACTCAACCCAACGCAGCTCAACAACTCAACCCAACGCAACTCAACCCAACGCAGCTCAACCCAACGCAGCTCAACAACCCAACCCACAACTCAACCCAACGCAACTCAACCCAACGCAGCTCAACAACTCAACCCACAACTCAACCCAACGCAACTCAACCCAACGCAGCTCAACAACTCAACCCACAACTCAACCCAATGCAACTCAACCCAACGCAACTCAACCCAACGCAACTCAACCCAACGCAGCTCAACCCAACGCAACTCAACCCCACGCAACTCAACCCAACGCAGCTCAACAACTCAACCCAACGCAACTCAACCCAACGCAGCTCAACAACTCAACCCAACACAACTCAACCCAACGCAGCTCAACAACTCAACCCAACACAACTCAACCCAACGCAACTCAACCCAACGCAGCTCAACAACTCAACCCAACGCAGCTCAACAACTCAACCCAACGCAACTCAACCCCACGCAACTCAACCCAACGCAACTCAACCCCACGCAACTCAACCCAACGCAGCTCAACAACTCAACCCAACGCAACTCAACCCAACGCAACTCAACCCAACGCAGCTCAACAACTCAACCCAACGCAGCTCAACAACTCAACCCAACGCAACTCAACCCAACGCAACTCAACCCAACGCAGCTCAACCCAACGCAGCTCAACAACTCAACCCAACGCAGCTCAACAACTCAACCCAACGCAGCTCAACAACTCAACCCAACGCAACTCAACCCCACGCAACTCAACCCAACGCAGCTCAACAACTCAACCCACAACTCAACCCAACGCAGCTCAACAACTCAACCCACAACTCAACCCAACGCAGCTCAACAACTCAACCCACAACTCAACCCAACGCAGCTCAACAACTCAACCCACAACTCAACCCCACGCAACTCAACCCAACGCAGCTCAACAACTCAACACAACTCAACCCAACGCAACTCAACCCAACGCCGCTCAACAACTCAACCCACCACTCAACTCAACGCAACTCAACCCAACGCAACTCAACAACTCAACCCACAACTCAACCCAACGCAACTCAACTCAACCCAACGCAACTCAACCCAACACAACTCAACCCACAACTCAACAGAACGCAACGCAACGCAACTGAACACACAACCCAATGACTCAACGCAACCCAAAAACCACCCAACAACTCAACGCAAAGCAACAACACAACACACAACACAACCCGAACGTTTCTTGGTTGGACTTGTTCTAAATTCAATTTTATGTATGTAAATATATGTAGATTATTAAATTTTTCTTGGTTCACAAAAGTTGTGTGTGTGTGTGTGTGTGTGTTGTCGATTCAAGAAACTGAATGGGTGGTTTCTGCACCGAAGGGAAATGCACAACCCACAACCCAATGCACAACACAACACAACAACACAACTCAACCCACAACCGAACCCCAAAACTCAACCGAACCCAACCCACAACACAACTCAACATACAACTCAACAGACAACTCAACTCAACACACAACACAACCAACAACTCAACCCAACTCAACCCACAACCGAACTCCAAAACTCAACCGAACCCAACCCACAACCCACAACTCAACACACAACTCAACTCAACCCAACACACAACCCAACTCAACACACAACACACAACTCAAAACCCAACACAACCCAACTCAACTCAACACACAACTCAACACACAACTCAACCCAACCCACAACCCAACTCAACACACAACTCAACACACAACTCAACCCAACCCAACCCACAACCCGACTCAACTCAACCCACAGCACAACCCACAACACAACACAACCCATAAGCTAACCCAACTCAACAGAACACAACCCGGCCTGAACCCAAATCCCACAACGCAACCCACAACCAAACCCAACAACTCAATTCTTCTCAACCCAACCCACAACACCACAACCCAACGCAACCCAGCCCACAACGCAACCCCACAATCCATAACCTAACCCAACAACTCATCTCAACCCAACTCAACCAGCCCACAACACAACTCAACAACTCAACCCACAACACAACTCAACCAAACCCAACAACCCACCCCACAACCCAACTCAACAAGTCAACACAACAAAACCCAACAACTCAACCCAACTCAACAACTCAACCCAACCCACAACACAACCCACAACACAACCCACAACCCAATCCAACTCAACCCAACACCCCAACTCATAACCTAACCCAACTCAACTGAACCCAACCCACAACCCAACACAACCCACACCCAACCCACAACCCAACAACTCTACCCAACCCACAACCCAACACAACTCAACCCATAACCCAACTCAACAACTCAACCCACAACACAACCCACAACCCAACAACCCAACTCAACCCACAACGCAACCCAACCCAACAACCCAACGCAACCCACAACGCAACCCAACCCACAACCCAACAACTCAACTCAACCTGACCCACAACCCAACCATTCAACCCAAACCACAACTCAACGCAATGCAACGCAACTCAACCCTCAACCCAACCACTCAACGCAACACACACAACTCAACACACAACCCAACAACTCAACCCGCAACCCAACACACAACCCAATGCAACGCAACTCAACCCTCAACCCAACCACTCAACGCAACACACACAACTCAACACACAACCCAACAGCTCAACCCACAACCCAACCCAACAACTCAACCCAACTCAACCCAACACACAACCCAACAACTCAAAACAATGCAACTCAACGCAACACAACCCCAAACAACTCAACCCACAACCCAACTCAAACCCACAACCCACAACCTAACCCAACAACTCAACCCACAACCCAACCAAACCCACAACCGTATATTTTATATTATATTGTCGTTGTTGTTGTTGTTGTTGTTGTCGTCAGTTAAACACCAGAATCGCACATTTGCCGACTACACAACTTCATTTCCTCCAGGGAAATTCCGGTTTCTTCCAGGATTCTCCGTTTCGGTGTTCTGCCCCCCAAGTCCTCTATGGGTCGCCGGTCCCGGCCGTGGGGTGGCTGGGGGTGTTGTCTTCTTTTCCAATGTGTGGGTCGCCGAGGAAGATGTGGGGCTGAGAGGAGAAGAGAGGGGCTATGGGGCGCCCCCAAGGGTTCTCTAGACTGACCCATATGTGTGGGGCTGGGAGAAGGGGAGAGGGGCAATGGGAAGACTGACCCACATATGTGGGGCTGAGAGGAGAGGGGCTATGGGGCACTCAGTGGTCCTCTAGACTGACCCACATATGTGGGGCTGATAGGAGAGGAGAGGGGCAATGGGAAGACTGACCCACATATGTGGGGCTGAGGGGAGAGGGGCTATGGGGCACTCAGTGGTCCTCTAGACTGACCCACATATGTGGGGCTGATAGGAGAGGAGAGGGGCAATGGGAAGACTGACCCACATAGGTGGGGCTGAGAGGAGAGGGGCTATGGGGCGCCCCCAGTGGTTCTCTAGACTGACCCATATGTGTGGGGCTGAGAGAAGGGGAGAGGGGCAATTCGACCCCCCCATGGGCCTGTAGACAGACCCACATATGTGGGGCTGATAGGAGGGGAGAGGGTCAAAGGGAAGACTGACCCACATATTTGGGGCTGAGAGGAGAGGGGCTATGGGGCACTCAGTGGTCCTCTAGACTGACCCACATATGTGGGGCTGAGAGGAGGGGAGAGGGGCAATGTGAAGACTGACCCACATATGTGGGGCTGAGAGGAGGGGCAATGGGACCCCAATTATCCTGTAGACTGACCCACATATGTGGGGCTGATAGGAGAGGAGAGGGGCAATGGGAAGACTGACCCACATATGTGGGGCTGAGAGGAGAGGGGCTATGGGGCACTCAATGGTCCTCTAGACTGACCCACATATGTGGGGCTGAGAGGAGGGGAGAGGGGCAATGGGAAGACTGACCCACATATGTGGGGCTGAGAGGAGAGGGGCTATGGGGCACTCAGTGGTCCTCTAGACTGACCCACATGTGTGGGGCTGATAGGAGGGAAGAGGGGCAATGGGGACCCCCCAATGGTCCTGTAGACTGACCCACATATGTGGGGCAAATAGGAGTCCAAAGAGGAGCAATGGGACCGCCCAATTATCCTCTAGACTGACCCACGTATGTGGGGCTGAGAGGAGGGGAGAGGGGCTATGGGGCACCCCTAATGGTCCTGTAAATTGACCCACATATGTGGGGCTGATAAGAGAGGAGAGGGGCAATGAGGTCCAGGTTTTTATGGGGCAATGGAAGGGGAGAGGGGCAATGGGACCCCCAATTATCCTGTAGACTGACCCACATATGTGGGGCTGATAGGAGGGGAGATGGGCAATGGGACTCCCCAATGGTCCTCTAGACAGACCCACATATGTGGGGCGGATAGGAGGGGAGAGGTGCAAGGAGGTCCAAGTTTCTATGGGGCAATGGAAGGGGCAAGGAGGTCCAGGTTTCTATGGGGCAATGGAAGGGGAGAGGAGCAAGGAGGTCCAAGTTTCTATGGGGCAATGGAAGGGGCAAGGAGGTCCAGGTTTCTATGGGGCAATGGAAGGGGAGAGGAGCAAGGAGGTCCACGTTTCTATGGGGCAATGGAAGGGGCAAAGAGGTCCAGGTTTCTATGGGGCAATGGAAGGGGCAAGGAGGTCCAGGTTTCTATGGGGCAATGGAAGGGGCAAGGAAATCCAAGCTTCCATGGGGCTGATAGGAGAGGAGAGGTTCAAGGAGGTCCAGGTTTCTATGGGGCGATGGAGGGCCAGGTTTCTATGGGGCAATGGAAGGGGAGAGGAGCAAGGAGGTCCAAGTTTCTATGGGGCAATGGAAGGGGCAAGGAGGTCCAGGTTTCTATGGGGCAATGGAAGGGGAGAGGAGGTCCAGGTTTCTATGGGGCAATGGAAGGGGAGAGGAGCAAGGAGGTCCAAGTTTCTATGGGGCAATGGAAGGGGCAAGGAGGTCCAGGTTTCTATGGGGCAATGGAAGGGGAGAGGAGCAAGGAGGTCCAAGTTTCTATGGGGCAATGGAAGGGGCAAGGAAATCCAAGCTTCCATGGGGCTGATAGGAGAGGAGAGGTGCAAGGAGGTCCAGGTTTCTATGGGGCGATGGAGGTCCAGGTTTCTATGGGGCTGATAGGAGGAGAGAGGTACAAGGAGGTCCATGTTTCTATGGGGCGATGGAAGGGGCAAGGAGGGGCAAGTTTCCATGGGGCTGAGAGAAGGGGAGAGGTGCAATGGGACCGCCTTTGGTTCCTCTAGACTGACCCACATATGTGGGGCAGATAGGGGAGAGGTACAAGGAGCTCCAAATTTCTATGGGGCGATGGAAGGGGAGAGGGGCAAGGGGGCTCCATGGTCCTCTAGACCAACCCAGATGTGGGGCTGATAGAAGGGGCAATGGGGCAGAAGGGTCCGTGGGGCTGATAGGAGGGGAGAGGAGCAAGGAGATCCAAGTTTCTATGGGGCAATGGAAGGGGCAAGGAAATCCAAGCTTCCATGGGGCTGATTGGAGGGGAGAGGGGCAATGGGACCCCCAATGGTCCTCTAGACTGACCCACATATGTGGGGCTGATAGGAGGGGAGAGAAGCAAGAGGTCCAAGTGTCTATGGGGCTGAGAGGAGGGGAGAGGTCCAATGGGACCCCCAATGGTCCTCTAGAATGACCCACATATGTGGGGCTGATAGAAGGGGAGAGAAGCAAGAGGTCCAAGTTTCTATGGGGCTGAGAGGAGGGCAGAGGGGCAATTGGACACCCCAACGGTCCTCTAGACTGACCCACATATGTGGGCCTGATAGGAGGGGAAAGGGGCAATGAGGTCCACGTTTCTATGGGGCAATGGAAGGGGCGAGGAAATCCAAGCTTGGGGGCCCAGATGTGGGGCAGATTGGAGGGGAGAGGGGCAATGGGACCCCCAAATGTGCTGTAAACCGACCCACATATGTGGGGCTGATAGGAGGAGAGAGGGGCAAGGAGGTCCACGTTTCTATGGGGCAATGGAAGGGGCAAGGAAATCCAAGCTTCCATGGGGCTGATAGGGGAGAGGGGCAATGGGACCCCCAACGGTCCTCTAGACTGACCCACGTATGTGGGACTGATAGGAGGGGAGAGGGGCAAGGAGGTCCAAGTTTCTATGGGGCTGAGAGGAGGGGAGAGGGGCAATTGGCCCCCCCAACGGTCCTCTAGACTGACCCTCATATGTGGGGCTGATAGGAGGGGAGAGGGGCAATGAGGTCCACGTTTCTATGGGGCAATGGGAGGAGCAAGGAAATCCAAGCTTGGGTGCCCAGATGTGGGGCAGATTGGAGGGGAGAGGGGCAATGGGACCCCCAATGGTCCTCTAGACAGACCCACATATGTGGGGCTGATAGGAGGGGAGAGGATCAATGGACCCATCAATGGTCCTGTAGACTGACCCACATATGTGGGGCTGATAGGAGGGGAAAGAGGGGCAATGGGGACCCCCCAATGGTCCTGTAGACTGACCCACACATGTGGGGCAAATAGGAGTCGAAAGAGGAGCAATGGGACCGCCCAATTATCCTCTAGACTGACCCACGTATGTGGGGCTGAGAGGAGGGGAGAGGGGCTATGGGGCACCCCTAATGGCCCTGTAAATTGCCCCACATATGTGGGGCTGATAGGAGGGGAGAGGGGCAAGGAGGTCCAAGTTTCTATGGGGCTGATAGAAGGGGAGAGGTCCAATGGGACCCCCCAATGGTCCTCTAGAATGACCCCCATATGTGGGGCTGATAGAAGGGGAGAGAAGCAAGGGGTCCAAGTTTCTATGGGGCTGAGAGGAGGGGAGAGGGGCAATGGGGCCCAGGTTTCTATGGGGCAATGGAAGGGGAGAGGGGCAAGGGGGCCCAAGT
>OX395140.1:50363244-50368244 GCA_947686815.1 Podarcis lilfordi | reverse complement strand
GAATGATCACTCAATCAATCAATTTTGGGAATTATCAATCTTGGGAATTATCACTCCATCCATCCATCCATCTTGGGAAGTATCAATCAATCAATCAATCTTGGGAATTATCAATCCATCCATCCATCAATCAATCTTGGGAATCAATCAATCTATCTATCCATCTTGGGAATTAATCAATCTTGGGAATTATGAATGAATCAATCAAACTTGGGAATGATCACTCAATCAATCAATTTTGGGAATTATCAATCTTGGGAATTATCACTCAATCCATCCATCCATCTTGGGAAGTATCAATCAATCAATCAATCTTGGGAATTATCAATCCATCCATCCATCAATCAATCTTGGGAATCAATCAATCTATCTATCCATCTTGGGAATTAATCAATCTTGGGAATTATGAATGAATCAATCAAACTTGGGAATGATCACTCAATCAATCCATCCATCTTGGGAAGTATCTATCTATCTATCTATCTATCTATCTTGGGAATTATCAATCAATCCATCCATCTTGGGAAGTATCAATCAATCCATCCATCTTGGGAAGTATCAATCAATCAATCTATCTATCTTGGGAATTATCAATCAATCAATCCATCCATCTTGGGAATTAATCTATCTATCTATCTATCTATCTTGGGAATAATCAATCAATCCATCCATCCATCTTGGGAATTAATCTATCTATCTATCTATCTATCTTGGGAATTATCAATCAATCCATCCATCTTGGGAATTATCAATCACCCCATCCATCTTGGGAAGTATCAATCAATCAATCTATCTATCTTGGGAATTATCAATCAATCAATCCATCCATCTTGGGAATTAATCTATCTATCTATCTATCTATCTTGGGAATAATCAATCAATCCATCCATCCATCTTGGGAATTAATCTATCTATCTATCTATCTATCTTGGGAATTATCAATCAATCCATCCATCTTGGGAAGTATCAATCAATCAATCTATCTATCTTGGGAATTATCAATCAATCAATCCATCCATCTTGGGAATTAATCTATCTATCTATCTATCTATCTTGGGAATAATCAATCAATCCATCCATCCATCTTGGGAATTAATCTATCTATCTATCTATCTATCTTGGGAATTATCAATCAATCCATCCATCTTGGGAATTATCAATCACCCCATCCATCTTGGGAAGTATCAATCAATCAATCTATCTATCTTGGGAATTATCAATCAATCAATCCATCCATCTTGGGAATTAATCTATCTATCTATCTATCTATCTTGGGAATAATCAATCAATCCATCCATCCATCTTGGGAATTAATCTATCTATCTATCTATCTATCTTGGGAATTATCAATCAATCCATCCATCTTGGGAATTATCAATCACTCCATCCATCTTGGGAAGTATCAATCAATCCATTCATCCATCTTGGGAAGTATCTATCTATCTATCTATCTATCTATCTTGGGAATTATCAATCAATCCATCCATCAATCTTGGGAATTAATCAATCAATCTATCTATCTATCTATCTTGGGAATTATCAATCAATCCATCCATCAATCTTGGGAATTAATCTATCTATCTATCTATCTATCTATCTATCTATCTTGGGAATTATCAATCAATCCATCCATCCATCTTGGGAAGTATCTATCTATCTATCTATCTATCTATCTATCTATCTTGGGAATTATCAATCAATCCATCCATCCATCCTGGGAAGTATCAATCTATCTATCTATCTATCTATCTAGGGAATTATCAATCAATCAATCAGTCAATCAATCCATCCATCTTGGGAAGTATCAATCAATCTATCTATCTATCTAGGGAATTATCAATCAATCAATCTATCCATCTTAGGAAGTATCTATCTATCTATCTATCTATCTATCTATCTATCTATGGAATTATCAATCAATCAATCAATCCATCCATCTTGGGAAGTATCTATCTATCTATCTATCTATCTATCTATCTAGGGAATTATCAATCAATCCATCCATCAATCTTGGGAATTTATCTATCTATCTATCTATCTATCTATCTATCTATCTATCTATGGAATTATCAATCAATCAATCAGTCCATCCATCCATCTTGGGAAGTATCAATCTATCTATCTATCTATCTATCTATCTATCTATCTATCTAGGGAATTATCAATCAATCCATCCATCCTGGGAAGTATCTATCTATCTATCTATCTATCTATCTATCTATCTATCTATCTATCTTGGGAATTATCAATCCATCCATCCATCCATCTTGGGAATCGATTGATCCGGAAATCCGTCCAACTTACTTGAACATCATGCTGAACTCCTTCAGCGCTTCTTCGGTGACGCCTGTCGTGTTCCTGGGGAGGGAAAGAGATTATTAATAATAATAATTAATAATCAAGAGAAACCGGGTGATTAATAATAATAATAACAACAATAATTTATTATTATTATTATTATTATTATTATTATTAGCCCGTAACACCTGGCTTGGATCTGCTGCTCCCGGTTGTGTTGAAAGCTCAAGGAAATCTCCCAGAAATCTCGATATTTTTCGTTAATAATAATAACAATAATAACAACAATTATTATTATTATTATTATTATTATTATTATTATTATTATTACTACTATTACCCCATAACACCTGGCTTGGATCTGCTGCTCCCGGTTGTGTTGAAATCTCAAGGAAATCTCCCCAGAAATCTCGATATTTTTCATTTTTAATAATAATAATCGCGATAATAATAATAATAATAATAATAATAATAATAATAATATTTTAGACCCCTCCCTCTAAATCTCAGGGGATCTCTCTCTCACCAGGCTTGGATCGGCTGCGCCCACACACCCCAGTCGATCCCTAGATCTCGGGGGATCCCTCTCACCTGGCTTGGATCTGCTGCACCCGCCTGCCCAGTCGGTCCCCCAGATCTCTGTGGATCTCTCACACCCGGCTTGGATTTGCTGCACCTGTACCACCAGTCGATCCCCCTAGATCTTGGGGATCTCTCTCACTGGCTTTGATCTGCTGCATCTGCCTCCCCAGTCGATCCCCTAGATCTCGTGGGATCCCTCTCACCCGCCTTGGATCTGCCGCATCCGCACCCCCAGTTGATTACCCTAAATCCCAGGGATCTCCCTCACCTGGCCTGGATCTGCTGCTCCAGGCTGTGCCGCTCCGCATCCCGGCTGATCCCCTAGATCTCGGGGATCTCTCTCACCTGGCTCAGATCCGCCGCACCCGCCTCCCCAGTCAATCCCCCACATCTCTGTGATCTCTCTCACACCCGGCTTGGATCTGTTGCACCCGCCTCACCAGTTGATCCCTGAGATCTCTCTCACACCCCCTAGATCTCAGGGATCTCTCACACACCCCTAGATCTCGGGGATCTCTCCTCACCTGGCCTGGATCTGCTGCTCCAGGTTGTGCTGCATCCACCTCTCCAGTCAATCCCCCAGATCTCTCGGATCTCTCTCAACCCTAGATCTCGGGATCTCTCTCTCACACCCCTGGATCTTGGGGGATCTCTCCCACCCGGCTTGGATCTGCCGCACCCGCCTCCCCAGCCAATCCCCCTAGAGCCCAGGGATCTCCCTCACCTGGCCTGGATCTGCTGCTCCAGGTTGTGCCGCCTCCGCGCCCCAGTCGATCCCCCCACATCTCTGTGATCTCTCTCACCCCCGGCTCGGATCTGTTGCACCCGCCTCCTTACTTGACCCCCCGAGATCTCGGGGATCTCTCTCACGCACCCCTAGATCTCGGGGATCTCTATCTCACACACACACACCTAGATCTCGGGGATCTCTCTCTCACACACACACCTAGATCTCAGGGATCTCTCTCTCACACACACACCCCTAGATCTCGGGGATCTCTCTCACACACACACCTAGATCTCGGGGATCTCTCTCTCTCACACCCCTAGATCTCGGGGGATCTCTCTCACCCTAGATCTCGGGGACCTCTCTCTCACACACACACACACACCTAGATCTCGGGGATCTCTCCTCACCTGGCCTGGATCTGCTGCTCCAGGTTGTGTTGCATGCGCATCCCCAGTTGATCCAGTTGATCCCACTGCTGGGCGAGACCCACATCTCTCTCACACACCCCTAGATCTCGGGGGATCTCTCTCACCCTAGATCTCGGGGATCTCTCTCTCTCACACACACCTAGATCTCGGGGATCTCTCCTCACCTGGCCTGGATCTGCTGCTCCAGGTTGTGCTGCATGCGCATCCCCAGTTGATCCAGTTGATCCCACTGCTGGGCGAGACCCACTGTGCTGTGTTCGGTGTACTTGTTGTCGAGGATCAGGGCCTCCTCCATGGCGGCCCCCAGATCCTCGATCTTCTTCAGCTGGCTGCGCATGGCGCGGATCTCCTGGTGCTTGCGCTGGATTTCCGGAAAGGGGGGAAGAGAGGAAGATGGGAAGGAGGAAGGAGGGAGAGGAAGAGAGAAGGAAAGAGAGAGAGAAATACAGAGAGAGAGAGAGAGAGAGAGAGAGAGAGAGAGAGAAGGAAAAAAGAAAAGGAGGAAGAGAAAGAGAGGAAGAGGGGAAGAGAGAGAGAGAGAGAGGGAGAAAGAAAGAAAGAGAAGAGAGAAATAGAGAGAGAGAGAGGAAGAGAGGAAGAAAGAGAGAGAGAGAGAGAGGGAGAAAGAAAGAGACAAGAAGAGAGAAATACAAAGAGAGAGAGAGGAAGAGAGGAAGAAAGAGAGAGGGGGGGGGGAGAAAGACAGAGACAAGAAGAGAGAAATATAAAGAGAGAGAGAGAAAGAGAGAGAGGGAGGAAGGAAGAAAGAGAGAGAGAGAGAGGGAGAAAGAAAGAGACAAGAAGAGAGAAATATAAAGAGAGAGAGAGAAAGAGAGAGAGGGAGGAAGGAAGAAAGAGAGAGAGAGAGAGGGAGAAAGAAAGAGACAAGAAGAGAGAAATACAAAGAGAAAGAAAGAACGAGAGAGAGAGAGAGAGAGAGAGAGAAAGAAAGAGAAGATGGG